>PVHY01004673.1:0-32399 GCA_004024945.1 Uropsilus gracilis
AGATAGATAGATAGATAGATAGATAGATAGATAGATAGATAGATAGATAGATAGATAGATAGATAGATAGATAGATAGATAGATAGATAGATAGATATGGATATACGGTCAGCCAGAAAATCCACTTTGACCAGAATTATCAATTATTTAATGCTTTATTAACTGTAAAGAGATAGGGATGCATCCATCTTTTGGGGTGGTGGATGGACATGCATTTCCATGGTGATAAATACCAATCAACAGAATGCCTGTACCTCAAGAGCCTCTTCTCAGAGCTGCTGGGGTCACCACTTCCAAGCTGAGGACTTTGGTGTGTAACCCAGAGATTTGAGTTGGCTGTTTATCCTTAGAATAGACAATTTGTTCTTAAAGTCACATCTTCATGACCCCATCCTGCCAAGCAACAGAGCAAATGGCAGAGAAGGAGACATCTCGGCTAGTTTCTGAGGCTGCCATACCTGTCTTCTCATTTCTTGCTCTCTTCTCACAATGTGTTCCAGTGTTCACATGCTAACAGTCACAGAAGGAAACCAGTGACCACAGTTATTACCACACTACCACCTTTACCACTGCAGTCACTATGCTGCTATTATCACTACTGCTATTACATTGCTGTCATCACCGCTATTATTGCTGCAATATTGTTAGGATGCAAAATGAGGTGTAGCCCAGGACCCCCAAAACTGTACACTCTCTATGGGTTGTGTCATCTGCTGCATAAAGACAAATTATAACAGGGTGGTTCCCAGGGAAAAGGGAGATTCCAAGTTCCCTGCCCCACCCAAAGGAGTGTGGAACTGAACAGCAAGGAGATGTGGGCGAAGATTGGGAGAAGGAAGAAGGAGCAAGAAGAGAGATATGGAGAAGATACACGAAGCAGAGAGACATGTGAAGAAGCTGTATTTGCTTTTCAGCTTTGGACGGGTACAGGGACTTGGGGGACATGGAAAGAGATACTTGAAACAGACATGGGTGAGAGACTTATGGTGAGGTTGACAATGGCGGCTGCCTTTATTTTGATTTTCATTTTGCTCTTTTTCTTCCAGCCTTGCCTGACCCTTTCTGCTTTTTTATTATGGTTCTGTCAGAAGGCGCCTTAGACTTGTGGCAAGAATTTGGGCCTCAGTGGCCCTGTTTTGTGTCAACTCTATTTGACTGGGTCTTTACCCACAATGGGATGGGTAATTTGGGGTGTTTGGTTTGGAAACTACATTCCTCCTTTCTCTTTTCTCTACTGTATACTAATTGTATTAAAATTCTTTTCCATTGAAAGTCTTATAGACTAAGACTATGTTTGACTTGAATCAGCAAATGGCAGAACCTATCTAGAGAAAGCAGGTTTAGGGGTTCCTGAGGTTCTCTTCATTTTTCCCTGTAACAAAAGCATTTTAACAGGATTTGTGTGCATAAAAAGAGAAGGACAATAGTTTTTCAATAAAACACCCAAAGTTTACTCATCGGTTAATGCCCAACTAAACTATGTTTACCAAAATAAGCCACTGAGGCCCAAATGCTTGCCACAAGTCTAAGGTAACTTCTGGGGACAACCATAGAAAATGAGTAGAGGGGCCAGGCTAGTTTGGAAGGAAAAAAAGCAAAAGCAAAATAAAGCAAAATCAAAATCAAGATAAAGGCAGCCACCATTGTCAACCTCACCATGGGTCTCTCACCCATGTCTGTTTCAAGTGTCTTCTTCCATGCTCCCCAAGTTCCTGGTGCAAGTCCAAAGCAACTGTGCCCTTCTTCCTTACATATTGCTGCTCCATGTGCCTTTTCTGAGACTTCTTCCCATGGTCTTGCCACTCAGCTCCACCCTTAATTATGTGAAATAGAAAAATCCCCTTTTGTTCTTTTTATGGAAATTATACGATATAACAGTACTACCATGTCCACCATTATATAGCCACTACTATAGTAACTTCTCTGCTACTACTACCACTGCTACTACTACTACTGCTACTACTCCCACCGCCACATACCTCAGCGATAGGCAGAGTAGGTCAGGGGACCATCCTCTCCTGGTCATCTCATAATCTGGGAAGGGAGGAGTATGGGGTGGTCCATGTGATCTTGCCTGCTAGGACAAATTGCTTCTCTTCAGACCTCCCCTCTAATGTCCTTTGTCACCCAACCACACTGAGAACTAGCCTCTCCCAGAAGCTGCTAGATCTTGGGTTACCCTTTCCTGTGATCCAAATGCTTGCTGGATTATCAAACTAGATTGAGATTAGCATGTGGTATTTCACTTCATAGCCTCAGGCTCTTGGCTCCCCTATATCCCTGGAGCTGCCAAAATAAATTCTCACCCACACATGTCCTGGGACTGTCTGGCTGCTTACAGTACAAGCAAAAAGGCATTTAAGCTGAGCTGTTCCATAACAGTTTCTCTACAGTTTTCAAAGGGGGTCCCAGAGTGCTCCAATTAAGGTGGCCTTCAGCAACTGTCCCCACCTCAGGGTTGGGTTTATTTCCTTCCCATTTTCACCAAAGGTTAAGAGCCAAACAGTCATCACTTCCCTCCAAAAGCATTCCTTCTAGGCTCCCCATGATCTTTTACCCATGCAATCGAGCACTGTCTTTCCACCCTGCAGTCAACAAGTACTCGCTAAACAAACCTATTACTTATCTACTTGCTAGGCTGGGCATTGTGCAAAACCACAGGGCCCCAGAGGTAAATAAGATGGAATCACCCCTGCCCTTGGCTTATACTGTACAGTATAAGCCACACTGCAGCAGCCTGCTTCCTCCCTCTGTGAGGCCTTTGCTTGCTCTACAAGAGTCATGAAGGACACCAGTTTCTTAACCCACAAAGGGGTTTCATATTTAAGTCTACTTAACATCTGGTGAAATAGCATGTGATAGACCCCAGGCTTTAGGCAATTTCATGCATGTTCAATAAAAGCATGTGGAACTGGATTATTTACTAGCATCATCACTGTTTATTTTTCTTACATCTTTGTAGACCCCACTGTTCTGCAACCATTTCATCACTATTACTAAAGAGAGATCTTTCACCCCAGCTTTCAGTTAAGATTAGGTATAGAAAATGCATGACCACTCATCAAAATGGAAAAACTTAGCCTATTTTGCAGTAACATGGATGGAGCTTGAGGGGTTGATGCTAAGCAAAATATGTCAGAAGGAGAAACATAAGTGATGGATTGTGGAATATATCAAATATATTGAAGTCAAACAGAAAGTCAACCTTAGACAAGCTTTAAAACTGGTCCTTGAGATTTGACGTTAGATCTGAAGGGTCCATGGAGTGGGTAAGAGCAGAATGGGGAGAGAGCTTAATGAACTATGAAGAGAGAATGTAGGGACTTCAGTGGTGGGAGGGCTTTGGTGATAGATGTACTATGGTGATTGCCTCTGAATGGGGACATGTCTTATTGTCAAAATACTCCAATCCTGTGACCACCTTCCAGTGAATAGGACACCACACAAACACAGCTATCATTCCTGCTGCCACCACTGTGATTCCTCTACTATCACCACTACTGCTACTGTACCACTGTACCACTATCATAACTCTTATTCTTACCACTACTATTCCTACACTATTATCAGCACACCCTTGCTCACTGCTGGTGCTATACTACCATTAGCATTATAATGAGTGCATTACCACATTACTGCAACTGTTACTACATACAGTACTACCATTACCAGCATGGTTAGTGGTCAATGCCATATGGCTTCCCACCACTAGGACGGCAACTATATCATTACTAGCAGCTAGAGCATGTTGGGTGATGGACCAGCACACTTTCGCTATGACACCTTGTCATCTCACTAAAGCATTATGACTGAGTGCCAAGCACAGTGTAGGAATTTTCAATGCATCCATGAATTTAAATATCACAATAACTGTCAATCAGTTTGCAGGTGAGACCATGTTAGACCAAAGTTAGAAGTGACTGAATCTGGCTCCAGCCCCAGACAATCTGACTTGTAGCTCTCTGCTTCCCCTCTTGATCTGTTCTCCACCCAAAACTGCATGAGCACACAACCAGCCCTGAGCCAGGATTCTGTAATCACTGACTTCCAGGGGCAGACTCAAAAGACATGTGACACTGGTCACCAAGCCGAGCCCTGTAGTGACCAGTATAGGTGTAGGGAATCACTCTACACCTCTTTGCCAGGAACATAACAGATCAAGGACAAGGTAAGCATGAAGGTTAGGCTGAAGAGTGACAGTCTATGCCAAAAATGGCAGGTAAAGGGTCCCTGACAGAGACCAGAACCCTGTGGTTTGAGCCCCAGATACTACAACTGGGGAGTAGCCTGTACTTCTAATGACAGCAGTGCTAGAGCTGAGATGCACTTCAGCCTCTTGAGAAGGAGAGCTGGCAAGTCTCACTTCCCAGGCCAGGAGGGCTGAAGAGAGAGAGCTGGGTCCTGAGGAACATCTCCCACTACAGGTTCACCCCAGCACTGCAAAATCCAAACATTGATGCTGCTAAATATGATCCACCTGCCCCAAGCCTTCAACCCCTACATACCTGTGTGTAAAAGGGAGCCAGTGATTCCAGCCGAGTCTGGAATCCCTGTCCTCTTTCTCTACCTGCAAGATATTTTACATCTGCCATGGTCTTTCTCAGCAGTCAGCTTCCTGTGAAGCTACTGGGATGCCAATATTGCCCTCCCACTTTAAGGACAGCTGTCAAGTTGTTTACTATGTTGCCGGGCTTGAGTCTCTTGTGGTTGAGGTTCATGGAGGACGCAGGACTTCCTTTGTTCATCTTTCAACTTCCGCAGTGCCTAATCCAACGCCTACCTGGTGGTAGGGACTCAGTATATGTGGAAGGAGAGTTGGAGGGAGGGGATGAGGAGGGCAGGAGGGAGAAGTAAGGGGAAATGAGGTTTAGAGTTGTTTGCCAACCTCTGGCCTTTCTGAATCCTCTGTCTCCAGTATAAACATCAGTTCCTAACGCAAAGTCTAGTCTTGACCTCATGCTCTTTTCCACAGATTTGGAGAGGGTCAGTCCCTTAGAACTCCCTGCCAACCAGGGAGCTGAAAGAAGTCACTGCAGCAAAAAAAGGGAGGCAACTAGTGTAAGAAAAGGAGACTCGCTTATCAGTTCTGGGATACATATGCTGGATCTGTCTTGTGAAGCCCCTGCTCCTCAGAGACCCCCTTTATGAAACAGGAATACTGGCACCCCTTCCAGTCCAGCTAGTGCATGTGGAAGTGTTTTGCAGATGGGAATATGCCCTGCAGATGTTATTTCTTAGCCCATTAGAGAGTCTACACAGTTCCAGGTTTTCTAGCCCACCAACCCTGACCCAGGGGCAAGGCTCATTCACCCTCAGAGGTTGCCTAGTGTTGGTGTCAACCCCAGCCCTCTCCAGCTGTGTTTAAGTGGGCACTGTGGGTGGCCTCAAGTGAGGAAGTCAACCCAACCAGGATCATTGCATAGTGTCTGGAAATCATTTGAGCTGACCAAGGAGAAGGCAGGAAGGAGAAGAAGGAGGAGATGCAGTGGCAGCAAAAGCCTCCAGGGAAAAGAACTGCTCTAGAAGAGTTCTTTCTGAGCTCCACGGAGGCCTTGCCACTGAGGAAAATGCCGAAAAAATGCCGGCTAATTTCAGAGGCTCCACGTTGGTGGGCCAACAGCCCAGGGAGAATGAGCAATTATGATTTCCATCTAAGCAACATATGCTGTTTGCTGGCCTCTTTCGAACAGCTGTAGGTTAGATGCTGTTAAGATTAGTCTCCTTCTCTCCTCCATATTTCAGAATTCAAATTAAACTAAAATAACAGCACCTGCTGAACAAAAACCCCATTGGAAATGTGTCCTCGTACACAATTACTGCAGGGAGGCTGGTCACCATTGTTACCCGCCTATTCTTCCTGAATGGGAACGCAGCGAAGTTTCCCAGGCAGCTGCAGCAATTCAATTGTATAACTGGAGCTGGCCCTGCGCCAACCCTCAAGAACTCAAGTGGCACCAAAAGATACTATATTGATTTGCAATCGAACATAATAGGCCATCAGCTTAATTATTACTGAAGTGACAAGGTTCTGGGTATTTCATATTTATATTTCAGGGCCTGTGAAGGATGAATGTAAATCTTTTAAATGCACGGATTTGCATATCTTCAGAAGGGTTGAGTGCTCTTATTACATTCATAGCCTTTGAAAGACCAAAAGGACTGGCTATTGAACTCAGGTTGCCAGATCCCACCGGCATTTGCTTGGATGAAGAAACAAAAGGCATAAAATGGAAATTGCTTTCTGTCCAAAAAAAAAAAAAAAAGCCAAACAAACAAACAACAAAAAAGGAAGCCCACTACTCAACTGCATCAAGCTATCAATCAACTGCATCAAGTTATTATCAAGTTCAGACCCTTTGGGGGCCCTTGAAGGGAGTGGTTATAAGCCTTCATGGGACAGAGCATTTGATCATTGAGAAATGGAACCCATGACTTTTTGGATCCACGAGAGCTCTTTCCAATCTATTCCTGTCTCCTGCAGGTCAGTAGAACCTGATGAGCTGCTAAGATGTGGCATGGGAATATATGTCTACTAAGTACCTGTGCCATCCTGAGACAAATTGCAAAGAGAAATGGTCTCATTGGAACCCCACCAACTCTCCTTCCTACACGTAGTTTCTAATAAACTCTTAGCCTAGCAAGATATTTTAGAAATGTTCCAAATTTCTTCCTATCTTTACCCCCTGGATCCATAAAGTCATTAAATTTTATTGATTTTTTTCCTCCTAAGTCTCTCTTGACTTTTGTCTCAACCACTTTTCTGTCCTACTATCTCTGCTTTCTATAGGGTCTCATCATAAAGCCTGGATTCATGAGATTTTGCTATTGCACCTTCGGGTCTCAGTCTTACAGTTCATTTTCTGCCCCACCATAAGAGGGCAGGAAAAGCTGGGGGGAAGGAGGGTTCCACTAACTAAATTCCACCTCTAGAATTCCTAGGATAGAGCTCAGCTATCTTCTCACCCAGGCTTTAACATTCATGGCTGTCAGTTATTCCCTAGGTGTACTGACCCATCAGCCTTAGATGTGGCATTTCTGTTCTCTTTACCTGTATGTCTCCTTCTACTTGTTCATGGAGAAGATAAGAATCATTTTCTAAGATTTACTTACGAACTTTTTCATCCCATCTTGTGTCTTATCTTGTGTCTTACCTGGACCTCTACTCAGCTAGACTGCTTCACTCTTACATCATGTGTTGTAAAACATATCATATTGTGCTTCACTGGTTTACATGTCTGCTGCCTCCACTAGCAGGATCTCATTGTCAAAATACTGTGCTTTCAAATCTCTTTATCCCCAAAACCTAGGTCAGGGCCTAGAGTATTGGAACTGCTCAGCAACTACTGGTTTAGTTTTCATCCCTAGGGAATATAAAAAGTGTGTTGAACATGTAGCATATGCGAGATGTTGTATCAGGCACAGAACATGAAAAAGTTCTTGCCATTTTGGAACCCAAGGTCTAAGACTAGAACTGCTCTCAGCATACCCATCTATGTTCATGAACATAGGGATAGTTTAAACATCAAGTATTCTCCACATACTCTCCACCCAGAGAAACAGGAGATTTGTGACCTAGTATATGTGAGAAAGCAGGATGAGAACTAAATTTGAAATCCTATCATGTAAGAAGTAGCAAGTCTACTTTAACTTCTCTCATCCTCACATTTTATAGGTGAGCAAATTGAGAACCAAAATGGTAAGATTTCTAAGTTTATAGGATATAAAATTTCTGACTCCTTAAACCATATTCCTTTCTATTATGCATTGGAAGGTGGGTAGAACTTGATTATACATGGAGTAGGTTGATTATTCTAGAAAATGATGCTTATTACCCCCAAAATCTTCAGTAATGTCAATCTAACCACCATTGCCATCCCCCCAACTCCCAGGGTCACTTTTATCACCCTCATGATCAGTAGCTTTAAGCCTGTCTTACAGTTCCACTCCTCTCTACCATCATAGGGACCCCTGGGTTGAGAAATGGAAAGAAAAGATGCTTTGTCTTTTTTGACATCATCTCTACCACTTTTCTCCAGTTCTATTCTATTCCATCTGCCTGTAACACCTGGAAAACCCCTGTACTTCCACTTCCTGGGCTCCTGTATAACCAAGGAGCTTTGATGACAAAAGCCCCACTCCAGGGAGCATTTTTATTACCTTGAATCGAAAAGCTATTTCTAAGAAAGCTAGACCAAAGGGGATGCAGGAATGAAAAGGAGTTAAAGACCAAGAGCGAAAGTACAATTAAGGAAACCAGAGTCTCCCCACAAAGGTAATGAGGCAACTGGAGTAAAGATCTAATCACTATTAAAATGGGGAGGGGTGGCCCAGGGACTCTGAAGTGGGAGAAAACCATCTTTGCCCGCATGGGGAAACCAGGAAGTGTCCTCCTGGGCACGGTGGAACCCCTCTCCCCCTCTCTTCCCAGGACCTAGTCTGCTAGGTCTCACTGCTATTTATGACCTCTGCCTTTGGAGAAAGGACTAGCACCTCCTTCGGAATCACCCCAAAGAGAACCCCCAGGCTGGCAAAGACAGTCCTGGAGTCCTCGGCAGCAGCATCCCATGGCCACTCCTGCCAAGCAGAGCACAAAGGCAGGCATTACCCACGAGGAGCAGAGGAGCCGCGGAGGACCACCTGCTCAGGCAATTCTGCGATAAAAGGAAGTGAGGCTGGAAATTGGACAATTGTCACTAAGTAGCTGAGGACCCAGCTGAGTGGGGTTTTCTTTAATAAGTATGATAGAAGCCAGCTTTAAAGGCAGATGGAGATTTTCCAGAGAACAGGATTTCACCGAAAAGAGCAGGATAGGAAGCAAGACTCAGAACCAGACCTGTCTCCTCAGCCTCGTGAAGAAGGGTAAGAGGGCTCTTCCCTATAAACTTCAGGAATATTCCTCACGGGTCAGTACTATTTCCTGTTCTCGTATTAAAGGCATCACTGAGAGATGATGGAGAGCGTAATCCCAAAACTTAGTGAAGGATCTCAAAGATTTAGCTACAAAGGACCAGCTCACTTGTGTCTTTCACTCCTTCCTGGACTAAGGAGACAGAGGAGAGCAAGTCTATGTTGGTAGTGTTTCCTTTTATTATTGGAGAAGACATTGATAGCAACATAATTAATTATGTTATGTGCTAGTTAAATCTAGCACAGTATTACTACTATACTAGCATACACTAATAATACCTACTGAATTAAGATTAAGGATCAACTTAATTAAGTTAAGGACCAACTGAATTTTCCATTTATCTGCACACCAGATCAACTCCCTGCCTTTTAACAGATGAGGAAAGTGGGGTCAGAGAGGTTTGGGGAATGCATGCAGCGCAGGTAGGTCTGAGCCACCAGACCTGTGGAGGCTGACCTGTAGTGCAATTAACTCTTGCACCGCACAGGTTTGAACTGGATGTGTCCACTTACACAGGGATTTGTTTCAATAACTATGGTTGACCTTCCTTATTCACACTCTACATTTACAGATTCAGCAAGCCAGCGATGATAGTTGGCTGAATCGGATCCCTTGCATACTACAGGGACGCAAGTACTTCCTGTGACTTTGATATCCTCAAGGGTTCTGCAACCAATTCTCCACAGATACCAAGGTACAACTGTACCTTTTGTCTCCATGCTAGACGGTAACCGATTGCCACCTATGCCATGTGTGCCCTCCTATTTGTGCATAGACAGACACAGTAAACATCTGTAGTCATGATTACATGGTGTCCCAGGCTCCCTTCAATCTTCAGGTGTGTGCATATACCCATAGATCCAAGTAAGCTTCCACATGGCATGACCACCTACAGATGCTCTCGTTTGTTTTTGCTCTTGTCTCCATCTGATGGATTCAACTCCCCTTATCCTGCTACTAAAGTTGGGGCAATTATCTCATAATCCAGAAAAAGACCTTGCATGTCTGGGATCACATTCTACAGTCCAGGTCCTGAGCAGGTCCCAAGGGGGGTGGCTGGGGTGAGTAAGGATGAAGGAAAGTCCTACTGCCACTCACTCTGTCACCCCAGGCAGCCACCATGGGGTCAGGGCAAGGGAAGACAAAAGACCCTGAGGATCTATATCTGCATTTGAATCCCAAGCCTGGCCTTGCATTAGCAGCGTGACCCGCACTTCTCCAAACCCACTGCTCTTCCTGTTAAGATGAGCATAGACATTTTCACCACTTAGCATCACTCCAGGATCAGAAAATGCTGAGCACAGAGTTGATGGAGAGTGCTGGGTCTGACCAACAGCCGGCCTCAAGCTACTCTGCCATGTTCCGGTGCTGCCACCTTCTGATACCAAAGCTGTCTCAGTGGCAAGCTGCACGGCACCCTGTCAACAGTCCCCAGGGAACAGGAGGTGGCAGAGAGTCAGGGGGGGTTGAGACCCTCAGCTGCTCCTGGAGAAGCAGGGCTGACAAGGCGAGGATTGTTTTTCTCCCCTGGTGTGAAGCATGTTGACTTGCTGTTGATAGATGGTGGGATGATATTAATTAAAATGCAGGCAGGTGTGAGGGCGCCTCTTAGAGCTGCCCGGGGGGGGGGGGGGGGGGGGGGGGGGGGGGGGGGAAGGCATCAGCTCAGGTCTGGTAGCCATAGTACCCTGTCTTCCCCTTTATAAAAGCAGGTGTGACTTGGAGGGGAGGATCTGGTTTTCCCCTCGCTGGAAGATTCAGTGTTGGGCGTGCTGGGCTCCAGGTGGAAGTGCAGCCTCCCCTGTCTTGCTCCCCTGATGTGTGGAGCAAGGCAGAGGCTGTGCCTGTACCATCTCCCCTGTACACATGAGGGCTGAACCAGCTCTGCCCTGGGAGAAGCTGCTCAATTGAGCACTTGCCTTCTCTGTCCTGCCAGCTTTGCCTCTGGTTCCACAAGGCAGGACTGGGGTGCGAAGGCCTTCCTGAGAGCGAAGCATCTGAGAATCTACTGCAGAGCCTCCAGAGCACAGTTAGGTACAAAATACTACAAACCACAGTATGTGGACTATTTCTAGAGGTTCTGTATTTTGAAGTTGGGAGAACACAGGACAAGTGTAAGGGCACGGAGTACAAGGCAGCTGAGTGCACAGTGGTTGCTGTGCAACATTGAAGCACCTTGTCCTGTGCGTAGATATTGTAATGCTCCCAAGTAATCACGATGGTCTGTGTCTTGACAATGAAATGATGCCAACTGATGGGAAGTGAGTACAATTGAGATTAAGTGACTTATCAGTTAGCAAGCAACCACTTGTTTATGAAGACACTGATAGACTAGTGAAAAGAAAAGAGATGAAAACCTGTGCTAAGAACCCTCCTAAATCAAAATTATATCAAAATAAATGGTGCCAATAATATGTCTCTGAAAGGTGGTGTAAGTGTAATTACCGAATTTAAGGCAATTTAAGATGCTTTTGGTTATCAGACCTGTCATCCTGAAGCTTCTCCAGACTGTGACCAGAGTCGCAGGGATGTTCACTCTGGGAAGCTCACTTCCTACAGATGGACAAATATGGGAAGTCTCTGGGCCTTGCCCACTCTGTCACCTGTCTCCTGAACTTCCCCAAGAGGTCTGTTACCTTCCCACTTTTTACTGCTAATTGAGTTGTGCACTTATATTATTATGCTGTGGATTTCCCCTAAAAATTCATGTTGTGGTTATATACATTTGACTTGAGTTAAAGGTGAAACCTTCCCACTTCATGGAAATTAACACTCTAGGTATGCCAAGCCTGATAAAACAGGTACCCATGTCAGTTCTCCAACTGGGTCCCTCATAACTGAACCAAAGTAGATAGTGAAAAGACATAGATAACCTTTTCATTGATTTACAGTTTGTTTCCTCTTGCCTCTTCTTGCAAGGATAAGAGACTACTGAAGAATCCAAGTTCTAAGGTAATAGTGTCAGAGATGCTAGGAATTATTGAGTTGCGTAGAGGTCAAGTGACAAGACTGAAATGGTATCTCTGAGGTTCGAACACTTACCTGGTTTCTGTAAATCAGAGTCCCAGTTCGTTCTGTTTTCTTATATATGTTATTTGAATAGGAGCCAGGCCAGAGAAACTTCCCAATAATAAGTCTCTCAGTTAAAAGAATAAAAGAAAATACTTTGGATGGTGAGAACATGGGGGATGCAAGAGGTTCAGAACTTTGGTTCCTGAACTTAGATAACCAGCTGCCAAGCTCAATCCTCATCTTTCTGGGACTTCGTTTAAGCATTTGTAGGAAGGAAGGAAGGAATGAAAACAGGAAATATCCCTCACTTCTTTCCTTCTTCATTCCCAACTATCTCTCCTCTCCACCTCTCCCCCCCCCCCCCCCCAGTATAGGGATAATTTGACAATTGGCATTTTGAGTCTTAAATATGTGTAATCATTTCTCCACCATCTGACCTGTAAATAACAGCTTTAATGAGAACTGTTGGGAAACATTCCCCAGGGAAGGCAATGAATTTTAATTGAAGTAGGTTCTCCCACAAGTCTAATAGAACTGCTAACAATGAGGATTACTATGGAAGTGTTGAAGATCAGGGGAAGCCATACAGAATCTTTCTAGACTTGAGAGTTCCCTCCTGTGTGCTTCATTTCACCTATCAACAAGTGCCTTGATCGAAGAGATCAAACTCCATCTCCTAGTTGTACATCAGATGTTCCAATCTTCAGACTATAATTGAGCATGTTATCCAAAAGTGTGCTTCTGGAAAGTCAATGCAAACAACTTGACAGGCTTTTCCAAATATTATTTTAACCTCAATCATTTGTTGAGAAACCCTGCTGTTTCTTTTGTTTATTTTCACATCCCAGATCAGGTTTTATTACTATATTTTAACTAGTGGAAGAAAACTGAACAAAGTAGGGAAAGATCCATAATCTCTTGAGCATAAAAATTCTGATTACAAAATGTATTTTCACAGTTCCTTTAACAGTGGAACCTGGTCTGATCTGGCCAAGGTTGCTGTCCTTATTTATACAATTTAGAGTCAGCAGTCATTCATATTTGTGTATTTTTATCATGGTGTGTTGCCTCAAACCCTACTGGGAGTGTCATGTAGTACATGGTATATGTCCTTTATACTTAAAAAAAAAAAAAAAAAGTAAATGCATCTATTCCTAGTAGTTTAAGAAAAATGATGTTTTAAGGATAACTTTCTCTCCAAATCTGCAGAGACAAATAAATATGAGCTCAGCTTACCTAAAGTAAAAAACTAGAGAGAAAATCAGCTTCCCTAGAGTAAAAAACTGGAAAGAAAAGTTAAATGATAAGTTGGAAGGTTTTTTTGGAGACTGCATAAGAACTAATCAACTAAACTACTTGTCTGACTTTGAGCAAAAAAATATAAGGCAAGAAAAAAACAGTCTCAAAAGACAAAACAACAAAAATATCATTACAAAAAGGTTTAGCGCTGACACAGATGTACAGATTATCAGTCAAGAAAGTTAAAATAACTAAATAATATGCCTCAATAGAAAAAATAGATAAAATGCAAGAATAGAGGGGCAAGAAAGCAGAAATATGAAAATTCTAGAGAGAGCAAAAGAAAATGTCAGAAAAAATTTAAAAATGTAACAGAAATAAAGAATGTCTTTGGTCATTGGCAGATTGGATGTGGTTAAAGAAAGAACCATTGAGTTCAGACATCAGTAGAAATTCCAAAATTTCTACAAAATTAAAATAAAAAAATAAATAAATTTAAAATACCCAAAAATATGGAACAATTTTAAAAGGTGCAATATACAAAAATTCACAAAAATTGGAATATCAGTGAAAGAACAGAGCAAAAGAAACATTTCAATAACAGTGATTGAGATTTGAAAAAATTGTAAAATACATAAAATCACAGATACTGGAAGTTCAAAATACAGCAGGCAAGATAACTAACCAAAATATCTACATCCTAACTTATCATATTCCACCTGCATAAAGCCAAAGACAAATAAAAAATTTTGAAATAAGCCAAAGGAAAAAACACCTTACCTATATAAGAGAAAGTAAGAATTACAGTAAAGTTTCTTATGATAGGTCATGTAAACAAAGAGAGGAAGATGAGCAATTTAATGTATTGAAAGAAAATACCATCTCTCTGGAATTCTATAACCAGCAAAATCCCGGTAGCAGCAAACACATCTACCACTCATATCTTGGTTGTTGTAAAAATTGAGATTTCTGGAGTCTAAAGTTTGTCAAGTGTAGCTTATCAATCTTTAGACTCAACAATTTCTGTTGTATTGTATTTTAATACCGAAAATAGACTATTGCCAATATATTGCTTTTTTCCAGAGGCTTGATAGATATGCCCAAAAACTCTCAATCATTTTATAAAACTGGCATAACTACATACAAAAGCATAGCTATATAGCCACGTTGTCCTACAGAGCAACTGTATTTATGAATACAGAAGAAAAAAATCCTACAAAACATTAACAAATGAATGTGTTGGCATTTAGAAAATAATAAGTCATAGTTATTTATATATCTGACAAGTAAATGAGTGACAACTTGCTGTTGGAAATTCAAGAATACTTAGAATATAAAAGCCAATTGACATTGATTCATATTAATATATCAATAATTAAGTCATAATCATATCGAGTCATTAAAATGTTCCATGATAAACTTTATTAGTCATGTCTGCTTTTAAAATATTTGTCATAATAGGAAAAATAAAAATCTTTTAAATACAAAGAAAAATACTTTCTGTAACCGAGAGCTGGCATCTAACTGGTATTTAACATGGTCCTCAATAAGACACATTAGTGTCATTTCCATCATCATTGTGATATCTATCCTTGTTATCATTTCTATAAATAACATTATACTTCAACTCAACAATCTAATCAGAAAACAGAAAATACAGATCATATCTGTAACCCCCCTTAAATGAATTACTTTTTGATGTGATACAAAATTCAAAGCAGTAATCTTTCAATTTAGGGATAATCTTGTGACTGGGCACTGCTAGAACGATAAACAGATCTTTGGAACAGTCTTCTAATTCACTGATAATTCTCATAATATTCTACATCTTAAATTACTTGCTAGAATACTATCTTCTGTGCCAAGTAAAATATTCAGCACAGAAATATATTGAATTGGTTAATAATGATACTATTGTTCCTCATCTGAAATGTACAACATGATTTCCTCTGTTTTCAGATATTTTAGGAGTTAATCTTATTAAAGTGACTTTATAGTAAATACCAAGGGAGGGGAGAAGGCACAGAGTTAGGAAATGATGTGGGTATGATTTCAACTTCAGGCTGAATGGGTTATACACTTTTTACAAATGCCTCTGTATATTTGCGATTACAAAAGTTTTTAAAAGAGCAGTTTGGGAGGTAACAATGAGAGGTATAGAGACAGGAGGAGGAGAAATAATAACAAATTTGCAACTCCCAGGAGGGAGAACCTTAAAGAAGTGAAGAGCATCAAGTGTACGTGAATGCTTTACCACTTTTTTATCCATGGAACTGCATTAATCATCAATTCATTTTCTGGATTCAGGGATTCTAAAATTGCCCAGTTAATGGGTAGGAAGCAGCAAGCAAAAGTAACATTAGGAAAAAGAGCAAAATTAAAAATAAGAATAGTAAATGTTTTCTGAAAACTTTCTATTTGACAATGTTATACCGTGTGTGCGTGTGTGCGTGTGTGCATGTGTGTGTGATCCCTCATACAAACTGTATTAAGCAAATGTTATTATTTTCCTCATTTTACGGATTTAGTAACCACATTCTCATGCTGAGATAAATATTCCAAAATAATAGCCTACAGTAATAGTGACCAATAAGTAACATGGTTAAGATCTGACTCTAGAGGGCCTGGTTTCAGAGTCCACAGTGAAACCAAGTCAACCTCTAATGCTTGCTCTTTCTTTTTCACTGTTAAAAATCAAAAATAATTTAGAAATGATATCCAATATGAAGTTAGCCGCTTGTAATTTGAGTGGAATTTAATATAAAAGTCTAATGGTCAGTTGAATCTGTGAAAGATAATTCTTACTTTAAAAGAAAGCATTTTATTGAAACTGTCATTTTGTTCAAAACTTCCTCTGCTTCAAAAAGATACCCACATTAAGTCATATGTGTCAAAACAATCATCCAACTGAAATAAGGTCCATTTATAATATGGAGACAAAATTAACACTATTTGATGTTATTTGTTGATTAAGTTTATCAACTTAGAAAAAAATCATTTGAAAAATAGAACTAATAAAGGCATCTCATAGTTTCCAATTACCATATTAACATAAAAATCAGTAGCTTCTCTGCTCAGTAGAAATAGCTATTTAGAAATGCATTTTTAAGATCAGATTAACAATAGCAACAAAAATGTAAAATAGCTAAGATTAATCCTACTAAGAATTATGATAAGACTGAGAAATATTACAAACTTAAGGACATAAAAGATGTTAATAAATCAAGAGCCATTCCATGTTTCTGGTTTAGAAAATGCAATATTTTAAACATGTCATTTCTTTCCAAATTAATTTATAAATTTAATGCAATCCCAATTAAAATTTGATGAGATTTTTATTTGGAACTTGACCAAATGATTCTAAAGTTCATTTAGAAGAGTGATTGTATTAGAATAGTCATGAAAAGAACAAGAAAAATGAGTAATGAGATTGACTTGCCCTATTAGAAATTAAATTATCACTGTGTTATGGAACCAAAGAAGTGAGACAGATTCATAAAACTAAAAAGAAAATCCAGAAGCCAAGTTAAGAATATATAATAATTTGCTATATGTAAATGATGTCATTTTGAAATCCTAGGGAAAGAATCAACTATTTATTAAAGGGATTATTAAAATTATGTTATTGCAGCAGCAGATAAGCACTGGCAAAAAGCAGGTGTGAACCTTATACTTTATACAATTTTATACAATTCATAGAACAAGGCACTGTGTCTGTTTCAATATTTTGGTGTTTTGTTTGGTTTTTAACATCTTAAAAGGACAGCTTTATTAGCAAAAGGAGAAAAGAGAGACACACCTGCACAGAGGCAGGCAGAGACCTGCTGTTTCAAAGTTTGATTGGGAAAGAAATTAAAATACTGAAATATATGAATAAATATAGATGTAATCTTGTGGTATAGAAAATCTTGAAAGGTATGGACTCAACCAAAAAGGAAAAGATTAATAATGTGTTTGACCACTTAAAAGTTCACAACATAAATGACAAAAATAAATCCTAGTCATTCATCCACCTAAACACCATAAACAACACTAAAAGAAAAACTTGAAAATTATTTAGAAGAGATATTACAAAGATTTCATGCCTTCACCTTTTCAAGGCTCATACAAATAAATAAGATAAAGAGAATATTCTAACGGAAAATGACTTAAGAAAATGGTTTAGGGACAGATCAGGCAATACATACAAGAATAGATATATGCTTTTAGCATTAAAAAAATGCTGAACTTACTAGTTATTGAGGAAACACAAATTAAAACATCAGTGAGATGCCATTTCTTTTCTATTAGGTAGAAATTATGAAAAATACTGATAGTATCAAATGTCAGCTAGGGCATGAGTAAACAGTCTCCTGTACATACTTTTCCATAAATTTAAATTGATACAACAAACTTTCTAGAGAGCAGTTGGGCAATATATTATCAAAATGGAAAATGTACATCGCTTTTATGCAGGAAGGCAATTTCTAGAACTTAGTCTTAGGGAAATAATAAGGCAAGTAGCAAAAGATACAGTTCAAAGACATTCAATTCAGCATCATTAGAACAGAAAAAAAATTAGTAAACCCTATTAAGGTTAAAAATGATATATTTGCTAAGTGCATTCCGGTGTCTGCAAGCAACGGGATACATGCAGGGTTTTGGAGGATGGTGGGAAACCAAACTCTGAGCACTCAGGCATTTCATCTTTCATAGCACTCCAGTGTCCATGTGGTCTCAGCATTATGCAGGAGAACTCTGTGGATGTTGGGAGGGAGAGACTGAGCTAGGTCCTCACCCAGTGAGAGCAATTTACTTCTGAGTGATGCCTAAGACACATTCAAGAACGGGGTGCTAGGAATAGCCAAGTAAAGGCAGGGGTTCTGGATGCTTGGGGCCAGATGCATGGCACTGACCATAGCTTGTTCCAATGCCTTCACTCCGGTCTGGTAAGTCTGTTCATGACTCTAAAATTCACATACATTCAGACTACCAACAGTCCAGAAATCTATATTGACACATAAATGAAAAGTCTATCAATATTGAGTATGCCCACATTCTTTGAGGAACTAGACTGTGTTTCACACACATGCAATTCATCTGAACTCTGCTTTTGCAAAGTTTGTTTGGGGGTTCTAGCAGGGGAGTGTAGCTACACATATGACTTCGACTGAAGAACGGTCTTGCAAAATTTGAAACAAGATCCACAACAGAGACAGCTACACAGTCTTCTGTCTGGGCTAATTAAAAACCACGCAGGATGACGTGGTTGATCCCAATTCCTAATGGTCCGTTTCATTTTAGGTGATTGCCTCTAACCTTGCCTAAACAGAGCCTCCCATCAAGGAAGCAGGGTCCTCTGCTTCTCTCACTCCCCTGGAGGAAGGCAGAGGCATGCAGGGGACACTCCAGCCGCAGACAAACAGCAGGATCTTCTTACCATGAAGAAATGTTGATTTCATATTTGTCTGTATGTGTGAGATGAATGCTGGGCATGATTTACTTACTCCAGAAAGTGTTGCCTTTGAGGGAGAGACACAGGACAGTTTAAAAGGAAGAGTAATCACAGCACACAGCTATTCATCTTCGGCTGCCTCTGGGAACTGTGAGCGGGTTAACTCTTGCTGCACTGGCTACTCAGAGAGGCCATCAGCCCCTGTCTCCATGAGGTTCTGTCCCTTCTAGCTACTTACTGGCATGGGTTCCTTGATCCTCTGCCCCCCACCCTCCAACCCTGGTCCCTTTTGGCAGGATGGAAAATTAGGTCACTGAGGGACAGATATTAAATAATACACAACTATAATAAGAACATTTCAGAGGTTAAAGGTTATGTTGAAAATAAAACAAGGTTTAGGGAGTGATGGGCTAAGTAGATCACATTTAATAGAAAGGCTAAGAACGTGCTATTTGCAGAAACATGGTATTTGAGCAGAGATTTGGGTGAAAGGAAATCAAGTGTAAGAGAGTGGAGGGAAAGTGAAGTCTAGGGGAACAATAGATGAAAGTTCTCTCTTAGAAGGGGCAGGGAGAGCAGAGTGGGAATTATGATGCAGGACTATAGGTACTTTGGTGTTGGGTGTGGTGGTGTATATCTGAAGGGTGTGACCCTATACTTCTCAATCACACGCACTTTTATAAACCAATGTGACTTCAATAAAAGAAAAACAATAAAAGTAAGCGAATGTTCTGGTTCTGTGCGTCAAAGAAAGGTAGTTAAGAAACAGAAAGGTGACCATGTCTGGTACCAGTGAGTAAAGAGGAAGTGAATGCTGAGTTCGGAGAGATGCGAGGTGTGTGCCAGCCTTGCAGGCCATAAGAAGGAGTTCGAATTTTGTGTCTAGTGCCATGGGGCACCCCTAGAGGGTTTCACATGGAGATGCAACTTCTCTGGTTTGCTAAGTACGTGCTGGCTTCTCCTTCAGTCT
The DNA here is from genome assembly GCA_004024945.1 of Uropsilus gracilis. NCBI lineage: Eukaryota > Metazoa > Chordata > Mammalia > Eulipotyphla > Talpidae > Uropsilus > Uropsilus gracilis. Next base: position 19,564 of record PVHY01004673.1, read on the forward strand.
GGCCTGGAGATTCTCATCTCCAATGTCCTTCACTCAACCAACAGCTGCCATACTTTTCACATACAGACTACAGGAAATAGAGTCATCACCCAGGAGGGCAGGTGGGCTCTAGCCCAGCCTCTTTAAACCTCTTCCCTCCCTAGCAATGTTTTGCCTTCAATGAGGTTTCCATAAGATTTCTTACTAATATGTTGGCAAATCCCAAGCATGACCAGAGAGGGCAGTTTTAGTGACACATCAGGCCTCAAGGGAAGGATCCTCAAGTGGTTCAGCACATAAGGACTGGACCCCAGAACATAGGGAGATCCCAGAAGGGCCTAGCCCACCCCAACAATGGAGCTAGGTTATTCAGGCCTGAGCATCCAGGAATTTAGTTATATTCCCTCCACACTAAGGGAAATAAGAGAAAAACAGGAGGGAAACAAATAATTTTCCTTTTCTTTCTGAATTGCCTTTGGCCTTTTCCTGCGTGTCTTTCAAAACCCTCTGAGAACTTTTCACCTCCCATAGTCTTGGTGGTTTCTGGGTACCAGGAGCTTGCCCCATGATTCCTTGCCCATAGCAAATACTTCTGTAATAGAGTTACACTCATCTCTAGACTGCATCTCACCACAAATTATTTGAGAGGTTTTTTTCATACAAATATGCACTTATTAGAACATAAAGGCCTTTTGGAGATCTAATGCTAGCAACAGGATATACTATTGCATTCTTTGGAAACGAAAGAAACTCTTCCTGCTTTCAGTGTATGACAGCTGATTCCAAATAGCATCAGAATTTCTGTTTTTAAGACTAGTTAGAATGTTTCCTCTATTCTGATAGATCTCTTGGAGACTGACTCTTTTCACCTGTATAGTTGGAATTATTTTTTTTTATTTGATTGGTTTTTTAGCTGGTATACTTTAAAGAAAAATTTTATAGCTATGAATAATTTATTATGGGCTTGTTCTATTCTTTTTTTGAAAGTGTAACCTATCCCATTTTAGAAAATATATCCAGACTTTCCCCTATGTTCCATGAACCCTCTATATCAAAACCCTTAAGTTTTAGTCTGCAAGCTAGTTTAGTAGCCCAGAAAGATGAAAGGCAGAGAGGAATTAAGAATTAAATATAAATAGTTCTTTTTCTCCAGCTGGGACTTGGTGGATACTGGACATAGGACGCACACATTGCTCTCAGGGAATTTAAGCATAAGAAAGCCTGAGACCTCAGTCCCATGATGAGTCTAACTCAAGACAAGAACAGTTATTTCTAAGGGAATAGAAGCCAAGGAAAGGCATGATGACTTGGAGTGGCTCACATAGGGAGCTTATCCTCAGCATGCACAGACCTCAGTTCAGGCATGTTTTAAAAGAGAACCAGATCTGGAACAAGAACCCTGAAGAGTGATCAAAAGTTGCTCTGCAAGTTACAATGAAAAGAAAGTGAACAAGTCAGGAACACCAGATATGTTGGAGAGTTTTTAAGCAGATGCAGACCTTGGGAAGACATCTGACTCCTTATGAGCGTCTGCGTCTCAGCACCATCCCCCTTGGCTGGTGTCTCGGGGCCTGCTCTGTAACACATGCAAAACCAATCTGCTCCCGTGACACGGAGCATGAAAGTTCATCTCCTAAAACTTTACACCCTATTGAAAGAATATAATAGTGTTAAAGAAAAGCTAATTCTGTGATCCTTTCACATCGGGCTACAGATGGGATGCCATTTTCAAGGGACCATTTTTTGCCCCACTTCCCATCAAATAGCTCCTGAAATAGGCATGATACAACCCCCTTGAATAAAATAAAATACCTTATTTAATTGCCTGAATGACACTCAGGATTGTGCTGCTAAAGCAAGTCCAAACACGCCCAACCAGAAGCAATATTAAGGGGGTAACTTGACTGGAAGACAGCTCCAGACCCAGCCCCCACTTTCTGTCAGTGCAGCTGATAGAAATGAAAACAGGTCCAGGGAAATGCAAATGAAATCTGCAAAAGATCTGAAGGGAGAGGAAGCCATTTCCAAGGGTAATAAGTGCATTGATTGCAAGGATGGCACCTCAATCTGGCCTCTGGGACTCAGAGCACCTCTTTACAAGGGCAGGGATGGGAACCAGAAGACAGGAGGGACATCTCAGTAGCCTTAGTCATCCACTCTGCTCACCTTTCTGTTCCCTATACCTTCAGAGTTCTGGGTCCCTACTTGTCTTACCTTATAGTTTCAGCTACCTCTACAGACTTACCCAAGATTCCACTGAATTATTACTAACTGGGATACTCCCAAATCTTGTAGCTCTTAAGAGAAGCCTAATTTCATTTATTTGTTGATTTTTTTGAAAAACATATTAACAGGTACCAGCACACTATCTGTCCTGTGACATGCGTTGCTGGTCTCCAAAGATCTTAGTTGATGGAGTTTTGAATATCCTTCTTTTTGGAGAATATAGCTTTTACTGGAAATGTATATTACACTAAGCCAGGTGGTGTTCTTGCTCCAACATGTATCTTGCAAAAGCTGCTGCAGCAGAATTATATTAGGAAGATGTATCATCATAATGTACACTATTTAACACTATCTTAGAACACTGGGAAATTCTCCATTCACCCCAGCATTCTTTAGGCTAACAGAAGTTATGGGATGTTTCAACGTGGGAGCCTTTCCCTTATTGCAGCAAGATGCTGGTACCCTCCCACACATCTCTAATGTCAAACCACTGATTCAGAGTGGTTATTTCATTTAATACCATATTTGGGGGAAAAGAGTAAGGAACAAGTGGCTTATCAAGGTAGCTTTTATGGGCCTCATTATATCCCCCCTCCCCCATTCAGATTTTGAAGCCCTAACCTCCAACATCTCAAAAGATGACTTTAACAGGGCACAGGAACTTTAAAGACCAAGTCAGATAAAATAAGACTCATAGAGAGAATCCTAATCCAGTATGACTGGTGTTCTCACAAGACAATTAGGGCATAAATAGAGGACCTGGGTGAGCTAACTCTCAGACCATGTGAGGTTACAGAGAAGGCAGTTGTTTGCAAGCTAGAGAGAGAGAGGCCTCGTGATTTAGCTATGGTCTCCTGGGAAAACCAAGAAAAGTGGTCATCCCAGAAAACACAATTAGAGGAGCAGGTGAGGGAAGAAATGAAGGAATGAGAGGCCAAGAAAAAGTGCAGTACCAACAGTCACCACTATGGGGCGCTGGACCTCCCACTGGCAAATCATGGGAGCCAGTTTAGAAGACTTGCTCCAGTATAGAAGACTTGCTCCAGGGGGGTATTCTGTCAAACAGAATACTTTATGCCAATTCTCCTTCATTGATGAAGGCCTGCTTAAAAGGAACATCAATTCTCCCACCCTGTGGCCAGATGTACACAAGAACAAAACTTGTCTCTAATCACTTGCAAAGAGATGTAGTTGCTGATGTCAGACTTCTAGGCTCTACAGCAGAAACCCCAAGGAAATAAAAGTATAGGACTACTGAACTTTCTCTCAAAGTCCCATCAGAATATATGAGATACAGAAACAGAGCAAGGACCTTATTTCACTCAAGTTTGTTATCCTATTTTCTTTTTCCATAGCTAGTTGTCCTTGGCTATCAAAAGACATCATCTGAATGACATATGCCAGTCATTTTTGTCAAAAGGCTACTGAGTGTGTTCCTAAATAAAGGTCACACTGATAATCGAGGGAAAGTCACTGGTGGGACAAATTATAACGAAAATTCTATCAACCCAACAGTTTGCCCTGATTTTGAGATGCCCGACTGAGACACTGCTGAGTTCCCAGGATGGAGGATAGGCATTTCCTGGGGGAAGGTGAACTTGGTTTTTCTCACAAAGATGGAGATGGAGCCCACTTGCCAAGCAAGTGCCCAGATAGGAGAGGAGAATATCAAGATTAGCAAAAAGTCAATGCTCAATGAGTTGCGTGACTGCCATCTAACATCTTTGAAATGAAAGAACAGGTTCTTATAATAATTGCGTTCACTAGCAATGAGCCCTTTCCAATGTAGATGGTAGAACCCAGAGGATGAAATCTACAGAATATTTGCACAGCAGCTAAAATATTATGACCCTGGCTCAGACTGTGAATTTTCCCGCAGAATTTTACCTGAAAATAAGCAGAAAGATAACAAAATTCCACCAAATCTTCTTGGGTTAACCCAAAAGAGTGACTCAATTAATGTACAACCAAGAGCACCTGGATTTTTCAGACCAAGATGACAGGGTGTCAGGAGTGGCAAAAGGGGATATTTTAAAGAGGGTTTTCTAGAGTGTCAATGACTTGAACTATGTGCTGCTGATACTGTGTCAGCCTAGAGAAACAGACCTGTTCACGATTTTTTTTACATGGTTCTTGACAAAGGAGTGCAATACTTTGTTTAAGTGGAAAGAACCCTGAAATAGAAGTCAAGAGAAAGAAGTATTCCTAGTTTGGCCTTAAAGTCTTCATAACTTAGGAAGCAATAATGTCACATCTAGGTGTATCAATTCTAGGGAAAGAATTTAAATTGCAGACAGGGGTTTATGCACAGAAATGTTTATTGCAGCATTATGTGTAATAAAAATCCTGGAAACTGCTGAAATATCTGGTGGTTAAGGTATGGTTAATTAATGCAATTAATGTTTGAAAAGAATTTCTAATAAACAGAAGACTAATGGTAAATGAGCTAAACAGAACACAGTACATAAAACTGAGGAGTAGGGAAGAGTAGAAAATAGACTGAGGGGAAATTTGCCAAAACATTAACATTCCTTTTTTGATTCTAGGTAATGGAAATATAGGTGATTTCTTTTTCTGTTTCTTGTAATTTTTTTAGCCTTCCAATTTTTCAACAATTAAGCTCTTGTACAGAGCTTGTACAGGAGCTTAAGCTCCTGAAAAGAATAGCAGGAGAAAAATAGTATCATTCTAACTGTAAAATACCAGTTCTTAGCACTGATATCTGTGGATACCACCAGCCCCTACTTTGGCTCACACAGAGATGGCCATGGGTGAGTCAGCCTGCTCTGCAGTGTGCAATGTGGGACCTCCAAGAAGAGATTCATCCTCATAAGTCAGTGCCAATGGCACTGGTACTGAAAAAGTTTTTTCCAGTGATGTCCTGTCAAAGTCTACCAAGTTATCATGCAATAATTCTAAATGCAATCATAGTTGAGCTTGTGATCTGTAAGATGGAAGACCTCTTATCAGGTTGTAGTGAACTTTCTGAACATTGCTCCAGACCAAGGGCTGCTCTGGAACATCACCTTACATCCATTTGTGTCATCTCTCTTTTAGCTCATTACAGTTGCAACATTGACCTCTGAATTGGGTTGACTAGGAGTTCCCCTATGTAATAAGAAGCCAAACAAAAGCCAAGAAAAATTCAGAACTAATAAGCTGACCAAAGCTGAGGCATAAAGCAAGGGAAAGGGAGAGAAAGAGAGTAAGATAGGGGAGCAAGGAACAAAGGGGAAAATGTGACAGATCATAGATGATATGGTGGTGGGAGAACTATGAAAATTACAAGGTAAATAATAACCACAAAGTAAACAAGAAATTGAAAAAAAAAAACTTTAAAAAGAAGCCGCAGGAAGCAAGTCCTTCAGACAAACCTGCAGGTGCAGACATAACGGGAGTATGAAGATGGCACAGGGGAGCAGTAAGGACTTTTACATGACAGGGAAGGATACATATTTCAAGGAATGAAATGGGGGTGGCAAAGGAGAAGCTAAATAGGGGGAGGTCAGGTGACAGAGGCTTCCATTCAGAAGCTTGTGTGTTACCTCAAGGTGATGGGGATCTTGGATAACCTCACAGTCAGTGACACTACCAGTCTTTGCTGTAATTCAGGTTATTCATTGCTAGTTAATTCTTCAGATCAAGTTCTCATGAGCTTTTATATTTCTATTCCATGTTTACTCTTCCATTTTTTTCAATATGAACTCAATCTGTACTTCAGCCTTATCTTAAACAATACTGATAACACAGGTTGGTGTGCTAGTTGTATTTTTAAGTATATGTAATGTACGGTAATTCTATTCAAACAGAAGTAAATTAGTCATGTACTAGTTTAAATGATTTGTGCACATATCATACTTTAGGAATTTTGTTTTTCATTCTTTCACAGAAACTTTGAATCACTATGCTTCGAGATAAAAATATATGCTATTAAAGACAATAAAATGCTTACAACATCATGAAATATTGTTAGATTAATAAGAGAACTCTTTTTTAAGAGACTTGTGTAGAAATATGGTAAAGAATAGTTATAATAACAACACTGTAAGCAGAAAGACTTGGAAGAGAGTTCTGACAGTGGCCAAGATCAAAATATGATGAAGGTTTCATCTAAGGCTCTAAAAATTGGAAAAGGATCTACATATGAAATATTTTTAGGGAATAGAAATTGGCATGTCCTGAAAGCCAGTTTAATACTTGTTCTCCCCAGGTGGATACCCAGAGAGGAAGGCATCAGGTCTTCAAGGGTTTCACTCATGTGTTCTCTTCTTTCTCTGACACTCCATCTTTCCTAAGAGAGATTGCTTGGCTAGCCTCCTCTTGGTGAGCCTTCCTGAATTGGACTGCCTGGCAGTTAAGAACTTGTGACCTAAGCTCCAATCATAAAATAGACTTTGTGAGACTAGGGTTTGGAAGTGACTTAAGGAGGGGAAAACTATGGCAGGGAAGCATTTGCTTTTTCTGGAATGACACACACGACCACAGTGTGGGTATGATCTTGGGGCTGGTAGGGAGTCCAATAGTGTCCTAATTTCCCTTCTTGCAGCAGAGACAGTAGTTCTGTCAATGGATCCATTTGGCACTGACACTCTGGAATCATCTCTGAAGGTCTAGGCTAGATCCTCTTCCTCTAGACCTTCTAGCAACTTTTCAAATACTTAATTCCCTCTACTAAATCTTTCTTTTCTTAAAATATATAGAATAGTCTGTTTCCTACACTTACTATTAACTGTACCACTATTCAAACTCATATTTAGTCAAAGGCTACCTTATATCACCTAATATATACATATGGGTGTATTTCTATTATGTTAGAATGTGAGGTCTTTTGGACATGCCTGCCTTTACCTCTATATCATATATATAAGCATCTATAATCACATATATAATGGTCTGTATAGAGAAGCCATCATTAAATTTATTTTGAAGAAAGCACTATTTGATTCCTCATTTCTGATTACAAAGCACACAGGAAAGAATAAAAATTGCCCTATTGATGCCAAGGGAAAGAATCCCTGTTCCTCTGACTAGAAATGATGCTCACCTCTTAGTCACTAAGGAAGAGAAGCCTGTTGTTGTTAAACATAGTAGCAACGTTTAACCATCTTGGAGATGGTTAAATGGAAGACGAGACTCTTCCATGAAGTTTGCTAACCAACTCTACTTGGAGGAAGAATGGAGGAAGACCAATCAGAGGACTGACATTTCCACAGGAAGGAGTTTTCCTAGATGCCTCTAAGCAGCTGAGGACAATGCTGTCAATAGAATTCCCTGCTGCATATGATGATTTGCCTGGTCCTCAGAAATTCTGATCTATTTCATCTGGGAGGGGACCAAGGATCTCTATTTTTTAAAAGCCCCAGTGAGTTTAATGTCGCAGGAGATTGGAAGCACTGACCACATACTCAAATATTTCAGTCATAATGTTTTCTTCTGATTTCTTGCATCTCTAACTATAGTCATTGATCAATCCAGTTTTTCTTTCATGGCATGTTTCACTTCTCCCATTTTTCCCTTGGCAGAAAATATCTTAACTCCTAATTTTTTATTAATATTTTTTATTCTGTTAGTTGTTCAATTTAGTTGCACCCTACAAATTTTGACATGTAGCTTGTTTATTGCTATTTAATTATAAATATCTTCTAATTTTTATAGGATTTATTTCATGATCTATGAGGTTTTTTTTTTTTTTTAAATGTGTATATGTATGCTCATTTAATATCCATCTGTTTGGGTGGTTTGGGTATATTATAAAGTTTTATATATTGATTTGTAATTCATTATATTGAGGTCAGAGGACAAGTTATGACAATGACTTTCAAAATATGCTTTGGGATATGTTCTGTGAGACCAGTAATGTGTTCAACACTTGGAACCAGGTCATGTGTCACTGAAAGGAAGTATTCTTTATTAGACTGATTTTAAAATGTGGTTCTAGACCATCAGCAGCTGAGTTACATAGAGCTCGTTAAGATGCCAATCCGTAGGTGCCAAACCAGATCTATTAAGAAAGAAATTCTAGGGCCGGACACGATGGCTCCTGCTTGTAAGCTTCAGCTTATGAAGCTGCCCGGGGCTAGGGGTCGCGGTTCGAGTCCCGCCTGGGCCCCGTAGTAAAACCTCGTTCCAAAAAAATATCTGGGCATGGTGGCGCGTGCCTGTAATCTCAGCTACCTGGGAAGCTGAGGCTGGGGATTGCCTGAATCTGTGTTACCCTGGGCAACGAGAACCTGCTGCTCCACGGGCAAATATAGCGAGACCTAGTCTCAAAAAAAAACTTCCTATACTTATACATTTTCAGTATATTCTTACATATTTTAAAATCATAACCTGATTTATTTTGAGATTCCATTCCTAAGACTCAGAGTTTAAAATGTTTACATTTTACTGAAAAAAATTTTTGTCATTATGCTAATTTGTCTGTTAATAACACAACTATCATAGCTTCATTTGTTCACATTCACATAACATATTTTTTGTTTCCCTTTAATTTCAGCTTTTTTTGTTTTACATATTAGCTGCATTTCTTGGAATATCATGTAAATGGATTTTGCTGTGTTTTTAAATCTGTTGTAAACCAATTTTTATAAAAGAATGAAATTTGTTTATGTTTGTTATAACTGTTGATATATTTTAATTTATTCTTTATTATGTTGTCATTCTTATCTATCAATATTTTCATTTTTTATGTTAGTTTTTCCATTCTTGATCTCTCTTGGTTTGTAAGTCAAACATTCTCTTTTGAATTTTAATGGTCAGCTATAAATTTTTAACATGCACACAACTCTATAAAGTTTAAAATTAAGCAATATCTCTGCAGAATACATAGTATTCTCAAGTGCATGCAAAATGCTCACCAAGATAGACCACATGTTTTCATCAAAAGACTGAAATCTTATAAAGCAAGTTCTCTGAGTGCAAGTGTTTTAAATTAGAAAACCATAGTAATAAGATACGTGAATGTTCCAAGTAGCTGAAAATTAAATAACACAGTTCTAAATAATCTTTGAGCCAAGAAGAAATTAAAAGGAAAATAAATATTTTTTACATAAAATGATGAAAATAAAACGTATAGGAGGCAACTATAGCAATTACAGAGATGAGATGACTGTATGCACTTAAAATATTTGTTAGAAAAGAAAGATCTGAAATCAATATTTGTGTTTTCATATTAAGAAGACGAATTTACTTAAATTCTGATGATAACAAACAGATATAGAGTACAGCAGAAATCAAGAGCAAAGGGAAAAATTGATACTGCTACGAAAGCTTAACTTTGTTTCTAAAAAAATATTACATATATTGGCAAATTATTAAATTTTGAAACTGAATTAAAGATACAAAATAATATCAGGAATTCAAGTTTAGATATTATTTAAGAAAAGATAGCCACTTAATGGATAATAAAGTAAGAGGATAGTATATAAACATTTTCATATAACTACATTTAATAGTACAGAAGGAAAGAGCTAACTTTTTGGAAAGTGTTGTTTGCCCAATCTGCCTCAAAAAATAAAAATTGAACTATCTCTATTAAAGAACTTAACCTTATAATACAAAGCTTTCACACCAAGAGCCCAGATACGGATATTTTCACTGGTGAATTCTATCACAACACTTAAATGAGAAATGCTAGCAATATGAGAAAACTGATTCAGGCAATAAAGGAGGAAGGGATGCTTCCCAACATAATTGATGAATTCAACATAAATGCTGAAAACATAACCAGATAAAGATATTAAGAGAAAAGAAAATTAAAGGTCAATAAATCTTATAAATATAGGTGCAAAACTGCTCTACAAAACATTGGCAAATTCAATCCAGTAATAGATGAAAATACTTAGAAAGTGAGGTTTACCTCAGAAATGTGAGGTTGATTTAACATTAAAAAACAAATGAATTAGAATAAAGAAGAAAATATACATGACCATATCAATAGATGAAGAAAGACAGCCATAAAACTTAATATCCATTCATGACAAAAAACAAAAACTATAATACAGAAAACCCTCAATCGGCTAAGGAATATCTGCAAAACCTAACATACTAACAACAAGTAATTATATACTAATTTCTTATTACATAATAATTATACATTTATTTCATGTTACATAGTAATTACATACTATGTAATATGAAAGAACATGCATATATATGTTCTCCTTATTTACATATTTTTTACAATTTACATATGTAATTATTACCTATTTTAGTGGAGGTTTGAATCAGAGCATAAGAATAAGAAATAAGATAGGAAAATCAAATCTGGAGAAACAAAAAACTTTTTTATCCTAGCCAACATGATGCTTTCCAATGTGCCCTTCAAAGTGCTTCCCAAGACTCGTGCCAGGTTCCTAGCTCTTTTAGGGACTCTTTGGAGTACAAGTTATTTTCCTAATAACATTACAGTGTTATTTGTATCTCTATTCTCATAGTCTCTTGCATGTGTGTTGGACTTTTTTGGAGGTTACAAGATGTGCAGTATTTAGTAGATAGAATGCAAAAACAGATATGAAATTCAGACATGTTCTATGAAACCTGACATTGAAGAAATTTAGAAAAAAGTGAAACAATTCCACCTTTTATTTTCTTTGTTGGAAAAGATAGCTATCTTTCATAAAAGCTGTATTACTTATGACCACATATTGTGGTTTGTTATTATTTTAAGTGGATGAAGATATATTTTAAATATTATATAACATAAGTATTACGTATTATAAATATTACATTTACAAATATAAAGATATAAAATAATTTATAAAGAAAAATGAATTTTACTTTATTAAAATGATAGACTGCTTACAAAAGACACCATTAAAAAGTCAAGCACTATCTGAAATAAAAAATTCATATCATCTGACAAGATTTATAGCTAAAATATGCAAAATTCCCTGAAAATCAGCAGTAAGAAGACAAACACACCAAAAAAGGATAAACAGATAGTTTGCAAAAGATAAACACATGCAGAGATGCTGGATTACAGACATCAAGGAAATGTACATTTCATTTCCTTCATCCACATTATTATGACTAGTTAATAATGAGATGGGTCAACTTGCATTCTCATATATTGCTGATGGAAATGTTAAAATTCCAATAATCTTAGAAAATAGTTAAGTTTCTTATACAGCTATGCACATACCTATATAAAATCCAGCAATTTCTCTCCTAGGCATCACTCAAGACAAAAGAAAACATGTGCCCACAAAAAAGCATATATACAAATATTAATGGATATTTTATTCATAATAATTAAAACTGGAAATAATTCAAATGTCCCTCAGAAGATAAATGATAAACAAGTTTTGGTAAAATTAAAGTGTGGAACACTATGGGCAGTAAAAATAACCAGTTATGATATTTGCTAAGATACAAATGTATCCACAGACATAATGAACAAAATTAGTAAGATATTTACTTTATAGATCCACTTATATGAAGCTCAAATGTAAACTTTTTTATGATGACAGATCCCATTCAATTGTTGCTTTTGGTGCAAGGCAGGAGTAGTGGGTGGATGATGAAGAGCTTAAGACACACGATTTTAAAAAGTATTCACTTGCAGTCATGTAAGTGCTTGCCTCCTTGAATTTTGCATCTTATCAGCCTCATTTATCTCACTGTATCCCAGTCCTGCTTTAGTGGAGACAGGGCAGGTGCAGAGCGGAATGGATTAAGTGCAGGGGCATGGGGAAAGAAAAAATGATGGAAATGTTCTACTGTTTTCTTGGAGTGGCTAGTTACATGTGCATATGTCAAAGCTCATGGCCAGGTACATCTGAAAAACATACATTTTATCATTGGTAAATGTAAAATTTGATTTTCAACTAAAAATTATCACTACCATTTTGAAAAACAATAATAGTTAATGGATCTCATTTAACCAGGTATTAAAATTAAAAACAATTTTTTTTTTTTAGACTAGGTCTCGCTATTTTTGCCCGTGGAACCGCAGGCTCTCGTTGCCCGGGGTACCACAGGCTCAAGCAATCCCCAGCCTCAGCTTTCCAGGTAGCTGGGATGACAGGCGCGCACCACCACGACCAGCTATTTTTTTGGAACTAGGTCTCGCTACGGACCCCAGGCGGGACTCGAACCGCGATCCCTAGCCCCGGCCGCCTCATAGGCTGAAGCTTACAAGCACGAGTCACCGTGCCCGGCCCTAAAAACAAATTTATAGTAGTAAAATTAATGGAACGATGTAATAGATTAGAGAATCCAGTGATAAAAACAACATGAAACAGATATTTGATAAATGTGGCATCATAAAGCAAGAAGAAAGAATAGATATGTTTAATAAATGAGTATGGAATTTGTCTATCTTTAGGAAAATAATTTATTCCTTATACTATACATAATATCACCAGATTCATTAAAAATTCATAATTGAAAAGTAAAACTTGAAACGTTTGGAAAAATAAATATGTAAAATAAATTTGATGGTGGAGTGAAATTTCTTTAAAAACAATAAAGAAATTTAAAGAAAAAAGCACTAATAAATTTGATGACATTAAAAACGGAAAATGCCTATGTACTGAAAACCATTTAAACAATGGGGAAAGACAAGTGACAGAATGGAGGGCATTAACAATGTCTAAAAACCAAAGTAGAGTTCAAGACCCAGAATATAA
>PVHY01004673.1:32499-91546 GCA_004024945.1 Uropsilus gracilis
GGATGGATGGATGGATGGATGGATGGATGGATGGATGGATGGATGGATGGATGGATGGATGGATGGATGGATGGATGGATGGATGGATGGATGGATGGATGGATGGATGGATGGATGGATGGATGGATGGATGGGTGGGTGGGTGGGTGGATGGATGGGTGGATGGATGGGTGGATGGATGGGTAGATGGATGAATGGATACATGGATACATAGATGTTTAAATAAATCAACCAGAGAAATCCATAAAATTTCTATATAAATACATAACCAATTCTTATAAAGCAATAATAAAAAGCAAGCAATAAAAGGAGAGACAAGGTAAAATTCATCTTGTATCAAGATACAAATATCGTCAATAAACTTAGGAGATCCTGAAGCTCAGTAATATTAAAATAAAAATGTGATTTTTTTTTTTGAGAAATTGGAAAACTTTGAAATAAAATCACAATACTGTTTTAAGGACTTGTTGAAAGGAACATGTGCTGCTATTAACTGCTGATGGAAATATAAATTTATATATCCAGTAAGAGAAGTTTTGGTTATTTTGTTAAAACTAAAGTGACCTTTCACCCAACAGCTCCATCATTAGTTACCTGCCTAAAGAAGCACTGACTATAAGCACTGAGTCTATTCCATAAATGCTGTTAAGATCAGTATTTGGTAACTGAAAAATAATTAATAATCTAAATGTGCATCAAAAAGGAATAAAGAAAAATTGGGGTGCATAGTTACCAGGCAGTAATTAAAATAAATATGTGGGTCAGCATGTGTCAACACAGAGAAATCATGAAAAAACACTGGTGAGTGAAAAAAGCAAATTGCTATAAACATGATTACATTTATACGCCTTAAAACAAACACAATATACAGTTCTGTGGATGCACATAAAATGCACACTATTTTAAAAGGCTTGGAAGAATATATAAAAAGTGAGTCCATTTATAAAGTCAAAGTGAAACTCTGATCAGAGGTAGAAATGAAAGGATCTAGAAGTAAAGAGCATTTCAAATGTTAACATGTTTAATTGTTAACAATGGAGTATGAGGGATTTTTAAAAATTTTTGTATTTTACAGTATTTTTAACATTTAAGATTTCATTTTAATATGAAGTGCTGAGCAAATTCATTTCTGCCATTAACTTAAATAAGCAACTTTCTCTCTATTCACATTTCTTCACAGGTTCACCCAAATACATTTTCAATGATGAAAAGATTTTTAATGTCTACACTAAAGCTGATGCTTTCCCAGGTCTATGGGCCTGGGGAATATCCTTCTTTTAGCTAATAAGAAAAGACTATGGATTAATCCAGGAATTAAGAACATCTTTCTGTGATAAAGGAAAAAGTTTCCTCTTCTATCATTCTTACCATTACAAAATTATATATACTTGTTGTCTGATATCTGATCTAATTCCCCCCAACATTCCTTTCCTACAAATCTTTTTGCCCTCAGCCAACATCCCAGAGAAAGGTTACAAATAGAAATAGGAAAGTCCAAAGTGAATTAAAAGACCAGGTTGTTGACAGGAAAGAAAAAAATAGCCCTCGCTAATAACCTGATTTGACATCTGATTTATATGGTCCTAAAAGGACAGTCATAAAAAATGTGTAAGTGAAGGAATAACACCAAGTGATTTACAAAGGCCTTGGGAGTGTGGGTGACAGAATTCAGTGAAACGGGAGCTATTAATCTGGACAGGGAAGTCATGCCTGATCCCTTCACCTTGCAAGGCCTGAGTACTCAGGGGTTCTCTTCTTGTAGCACTTTCCATTCAGACTTTCATTCAGTCAATATTCCTGGGTCTCCTGGCATGAGCAGCACTGGTAAGGTATATTTTGTGTCTAGGGTGAAATAGGTTTATAGAAGCATAAGGTGCGCATCAAAGTTCTGATGAACTAATTGCATGATAATGTGAACAGTTAAGTTAGAGATAGATGCCTTTGGTATAATAAGGGGAAGCAATAGAAAGGAAACATAACTTTTAAAAAGAAAGGTTCAGGGAGAAGGGATTGCTATTTTCATGTATCTCAAAAACTTCCCTGAGCAGAGGAAGAAATGTTTTCAGTGACTATTGAGACCAATGAGTTGAAGAAAAATAAATTTGCTCCACCAGACATCACTACTTGATGTTTAATGGCTATCACAAGCTCAACCCGCCCGATCCTGAACTCACCAGATGCCTTTCTCCAACTTCCCATTCTCAGAGGTGGCACTCTCAGCCATCCCACTGTTTGATCTGGAAACCTGGCCATCATCTTCAGCACCTTCTCTGTCCTCATTATGTCCAGCTCAAACACTCCCATTGTGGAGATTTTGCAATATGTACTCATAGAGCTCATGTTACAGTTTAGGAAAAAAACACACTATACAAATAAATACAAAATTATTCAATATACCAGTGCTACAAAAAGAGATAAAGCAGAGTAAGAGGATAAAGATTGTCAGGGAGCAGAGGTTTTATAGAATAGTCAGGGATGATGCCCCTAAGGCTGAGATGGCTTTAGGATGGTTTTTATAACATAAGGAAGGGCTCAAGCCATGCAGACTCAGGGGAGACTGCTGCTGGCAAGTAAGTCTAAAGTAAGTCTAAAGGCTCCCCCAAGAAGTTGAAGGAGTCATAAGAAAGTCAATATAACTGACCAAAGTAAGCAAAATAGAGAACAGCAAGAGATGAAATCAGGAATAACAAGGTCAGATGATGCTTGACCTTTGGATCATTGCTAGATGTTCAACTAGTCACATATCACACTGTTTTTTTTCCCTACCTTACATACCAACCACACTGCCCTTCTTTCATATGACACCACCTTCAAGCTCTTGCACATGCTCCTTTGTTTGCCTAGAATTTATCATCCCTTCTCAAATAGAAACCCCCTAGGTATTTTATTCATTTGTTGCATCCTTGTTTAGCTGTTGCCCTTTCAAAGTTTTCTTTCCTACATCCCTGCTTCTCTCCTGACTAGCACTCTTGTTAATCTCCTTTGTTATCATGATCACCAGTAATTAACAGGGAATCAACTGTTCTGTTTTCCCCCAGAAGATTGTAAAATTCATAAAAATGTCAACATGCACATTTCGCATACTGCTGTATTCCTAGCATCCAGCACAGTACTTTGCTCAGGAAAAGTGATTTTTTTTTAAAGTAAATGATTGAATACTTGAAAACTGTGGTTCATATATGAAGCCAACAGACCAATAACCTCAGTTATGCAAAGACTCAAAATATTTGACTCATGCATTCTTCCTGAAAAATTACTCCAAGATCTACTTCAGCCAGCTGAAAAAAAATGAATCAAAATTTAAAACTCATAAATAGTGAAGTCATGGTATGGAAGAACTGGTAATGAGCAACTGAAAGCATTTAAGCACATAATTTATTCTAAATAACTGTGGTAAATATGGTTACAAAAACAGAATGAAAGTGTCATAAATAATTTTTGAAAGAGAAGGTTCTTAATTTATAAAATTAACAATAATTGGGGTAGAATTATCTTACATCAACTAGAACCAGTGATAGCAGGTAAAATAAAAATGGAAAAATGCTGCATCGTCCATCTTCATTGAAGGAGATAAGTAATTACAAATGTGTTCATAGAATAGGCTGAAGCGTTTTCTTTCTTTTTTTTTTTTTCTTTGACAAAAATAAATGTGGTGACTTCTGCTTTTGGCTATGATAGAATACTCTTATCAAACCAATTCTGCCACAAATAATTATAAAAACCAGAGGAATGCCAAAAAATAATTCAAGCATTTTAAGTCACTAGACACCACCTCAAGAAGGCAGGACCTGAGAGTATAAAGATTTCTGAGAGGAGAGAAACACATTGAGAATTCTTAGTCATGATTTTGGGGAGGAGGGTATTTTCTAGTTCAGAGCGTGGGGCAGAGACTCTGTGCAGAATGTGGCAGTCTAAAGTTCATAGTACTTCTCTGCAGCTGAAAGACAAAAGTAGACTCCTAGGTGTTCAAGTTTTCCAGGATCAAGGAGCGAAGATCCCAGAAGGAAAAGAACCTCAGGAAGAAGTCCAACTTTTCTCTCAAAGAATTTGTTGAGTCCTATATTGTACATGCTCTGAGAATGAGGGTAAAAAAATAAATGAAAATAGAATAAAGCTACTGTTAGGAGTCTAAAATGACTAGCAGAGTTTTAGCTATTTCCTGGTCCTCAAAATACAGAAACTGGAATTTATGTCTAATAAGGTAACTCTAGGCTTTTGGCTGAGAAACCTGAAGTGGTAAGCGGTATATTTAAGGCAATCCACAAATTTACCAGCTCTTGCAAGTCCTGAAACCTCTCTCAAGTAATTTCAAAATGTTATATAAAGAAGATTTGCTCACAGCTTGTCAGAAAGAAAGAAATTCAGTGAAGGAAAATAACTTATCCTAATCCTTTACCATTTTTAATTTAAAAAAATATGTTTAACATCAACTAAAAATTAATTTGAGTTCTAGAAAACAGGAACAAATGATTAAAAGTAAAAGAAAAACAATAGACAAATTTATGCGTGATCAAAATATTTTGAGTTATCTAGCTTGAATTTTTTAATCATATATGATGTGTATAGATATAAAAGTTGAAAAATTGACCTGGAATCTATGGAAAATCATTAAATAGAAACTTTAGAGCTGAAATATATCGTATAAAAGCTAAAAATTCATATTGTTTTACAACATATTATCTACTAATTAGAAACCCAAGAAAGGATTCACGAATTAGAAGACAGAGTTGCCGAATGTGTGGAATGAAGCAGAGAGAGACAAAGGAAGTGGAAAATAATGATACTGTACAGGAAATACATGGAGAGTGTGAAAACATCCCATATAAAATAAAGAGGGAATTTGGAAGAAGCACTATTTGACATAATACTAGATAAGAGTTTTCAAAAATTAAAGATGTTTCTCAATTAACAGATTCAATAGGTTCTATAACTCAAAATTAGCATGTGTGTATGCACGCACACACACAAAGATATTCAGAGTAAACATGTACACTTCTCATAAAAAATAAAGCAAGCTATAAGACAGTGAAACAATACTTTCAGAGTCCTGAAAGGAAAAGCTGTCCATCTAGAATTCTACGTTCAGACAAATACATTTCACAGTTAAAGGCAAAAATGAAAATGTTTTCCAATAAACAACATCTGAGAAAATTCACCACAACAGATTTGCACTATAAGAAATATTAAAGGAAGGTCTTGAGAATGAAAGAAAATAAGACCAGATGGAAAATTAAATCTATATGAGGGAATGAGGAATATAGAAATAGTAAATATATATGTAAAACTTTTTCATTTAATTTTAAGAGACACTGACTGTTAACTAGTACATTATATATTAACTTACAATAGCTTCAAATAAATTGAGAAAACATTGTAATTTCTACAATAACCACAAAAGAAAATAAGATAAGTATAATTAGCTTAAAACAGAAGAAATTAAGCAGAAAGATTTTAAGAGCTCAATTGTTTTAAAATTTGGCAAAAAGGAGAAAATAGTCAAAACATAGGTGTGATAAATACAATAAATGTAAAATAGTTAAATGCAAGGAAATTAATAATTGTGTTAAATATAAATATAGCATTAACACCCTAACTAACTAAAGGGAAGAAGCCGGCATATTGAATATGAAACAATATCCAAAACTGTACACATATGTAACATATAAATAGGTAATAAAGAAGTAAAAGACAGAAAGTGATATACCATACAAACACCAGTCATAAGAGGCTGAAGAGGCTACATTAACATGAGACAAAGCTGATGATAAATCAAAGAGCTTTCCATGGAATTAAAAAAACCTCAGCTTTGTGGATGAATGCTCCAGATTCCACCCCCTGATGTTCTGGGTATGGATTTCTGGGAACTAGGGGCGGCCAGATTCTCCATGGGAACTTTAAAAAATGAGCTACCGGTGGCAGTTTTTTTTCAACATGTGTTCTGCTCTGGAGGCTGCCCTCCTCTCTCTTTAATAGACTGACAAAAATAAGTAGACGCAAACATAGAAATAATATAGGTTTGGGCACTATCATCAAAGCAGCATAATTAACATTCATGCCACACTAAGTAACTGCAGGATCAAAAGATAGCCAGAAAGTCCTCAAATATTTGGAAATCAAGCAACATGCTTTTAAGTAACACAAAAATCAATTAAGAAATCACAAGGAAAATTATAAAATCACAGAGTAATAATGAAAGTACAATACAATGAATTTTATGTATTCAACTAAAGCAGTACTGAGGAAAAAAATTTGCTTTTTTATTTTAGAGAATAAAATTAATGAGCTATGTTTTTATCTCAAGAAAGTAAAAAGGATAAATTAAATTCAAAATAAGTAAAGGGAAAGATATGATAGTAAATTGAAAATTAATATAATAGAGAATGAATAGACAATAGAGAAAATAAATTAAGCCAAAAGAATGACTAAATAATGAAGAACAATTTTGAATAATATCTATTTTTAGACCTACTAGAAGCCCTCCACAATCATGACCTGCTGGTATTTGTATAAAAAGAGACAGAGAGATGAATGAAACAGATTAGAGGCCAGACAGAGACCTCTGAATATGGTAGCTATTTTCAATAACATCAGAGTAACTCAATAGAAAAAAAGACAGAACAACTGCATAATGATGCAATGAAAAAAACAAAAATCAACAACCTTGACTCATTTAATGTTATACAAAAAACTTAACTCAAAATGGATCATAAACTTTAACACAACATATAAAACTTCAAGAATAAAGCATAATCTTGTGATCTTATGACTGATAAAACTGTCTTAGAACATGAAAAGTACAAATGTTTAAGCAAAGAATGGATGAACTTGATACCAATCAACTTAAAAGCTGCTAGTCTTCAAAAGAACCATCCAAAAGTTAATAAAGCAAGTCACACACTTGGAAAAAATATGTAACTGATAAAATATTAATATCCAGAATATATAAAATAGTTTACAAGTCAATCACAGCCATATAAATAATCCAATGATAAATGGGTGAAATAATTGAATTCACACACACACACACACACACACACACACACACACACATGAATGATCAGCAAGCAGAGGACAAGATAATCAGCAACATGAGTCATCAGGAAATTAAAATTAATATCATGAAACCTTATCAGATACCAACTTGAAAAACTGAATGTCAAGTGTGGCAAAGATGTAGAAGACCTGGGAGCTTCATACACTGCTGATAAATGTATAGAATAAAACAATAACATTAGAAAATGTTTTTCATTTTCTTATGAAATTACTCAAACACTTATCATATGATCACTAGTTCTTTTCAGTATTTGGTTATGAAAATAAAACCA
The DNA here is from genome assembly GCA_004024945.1 of Uropsilus gracilis. Taxonomy (NCBI): domain Eukaryota; kingdom Metazoa; phylum Chordata; class Mammalia; order Eulipotyphla; family Talpidae; genus Uropsilus; species Uropsilus gracilis. The sequence goes on from PVHY01004673.1 coordinate 39,825, forward strand.
TATGCCCATAGATTTTTGTACATGACAGGTCAAATCAGTTTTATGGTATTGTATTATATACTTTCTAAAAGTTACTTAAGTATGGAACTCACTTCTTTTTACTATAGTCAAAGATTTAGAAAATATTAACTTGGAACTCTCTGAAGTGATGAAAATATTTTGCTCATATCATGAAGATATGAGCTACATAAATTTATAAGTTTACAAAACTCATTGAAGTGCATTTCATCCTATTACATCCTATATACATCCTGTATCCATTATACATCAAAAAAGAGGGGGAGAAAGTTTATGTAGCCAGAGAATTATCAGACACAGAAATTTTTAAAGCAAATATACTTGAAATAATTGCATTTCATTCATGATGACAGCTGCAAAATCCCCCCATGAAAACATAAATATTCAGTTTTATATATACCTACTAGCAAAACTTACAAATTTAACATTTATAAAGAAAAAAATAATCATTTTAATCAAAAATGGAGTTACTATTCAAGATCTCCAACAATTAGCTTGAAAATAATTCCAGAGAAATGAAATTTATAAAAAAAAATTGAAATTACAGAGTTAAGAATATAATATCTGAAGATTAAAATGAAGTACTCAATATATGAGTCTAACAGTAGGATTTCTTAGTCAACATTATACTGGATAAGTAAGATCAGAAATGTAATAAGGGGACTACAAACAGTTCTTCACTGAGTTTAAAAGGTGACATTTAGTGAGTTAAAAAAAATTTATCTATGCATTTACCTTACAACTACCATAGGGAAAAAATGAGATAGTCCAAAGAAAACAGTGAGGATCAAACGCATAATAAACAGAATAGAACACAAACAAATGAATTTATCAATTATGACAAAAGTATTAATAAACTTAAATTAAAAACAGATGTTTCCCCAGCACTATTTCTACTGCAAGTATTGTAAATATACATGTCCAGCCACAGGGAAAAGTTATATGGGTGATGTTTCAACACTTTAATGGAAATTTGCCATAATTAAAATCTGTGATAACAGAAAGTCTTCAATAGTATGGGAGTTGCATATCTTAAATTATTAAGCATAAAGGATTCTACATTCTTTATCACTGTCATTATGTGTAAATATAGAGCTTCATAAATACAAAATGATTTAAAATAATAGATACATAACAGTTTAAAAAATACTGAATATAGAGACCAACCATTATCTATGGGCCAGAGAGTTATATTCTGTTCTGTTTGCTATCAAATCTTCTCACAGATACATACAATGTTTAGCATGGGAATGTTCTGCTTTTATTTATTTATTTTTACTTACAGAAGCTAAACATAAATATAATAGTAATCTCAAAGATACAAAACTCATCATTTCCTTTATGATTGCGACTTGCTCCTCTTCTCTCATCCTAGTGCTTTCTATAGGAGTGATCACTGTTATTTTTTGTACTCCCCTCCAGATCATTTTTATGTCTTATTCTGATAATAAATTTAGTAAATAATAAAAATGGAAGGAAACATTTCCAAGTGCTATACAAGATTCTGACTACATATGTAGGAAGCATGATAAAGGTGCTTTTTTCATGGAGAGTGACCAGATGAAACGTAATCTTGTAGTTTGGCTTCAACTGTACACCTACCAAGAACCCCCTAAGGTCCCAGTGTGGCTCAGGAAGGCCTGTGCATGACATTGGAATTGGCCTGGATCAAGAAGTTTAGGTGAGCTATAAACACTTCAGGACAGAGTCTTCTCAGAGGACAAGCAGAATTATAACATTAGGGGAACATGAAGCAGAGCAGTTCACCTGGAAAAAGGGGTATGGTGTAAGAATAAGGAGAAAAAAAATCCTTCAGAGACATCAAACTCTGGTTTTAGAAGGACATGAATGTCTGCTTGAAGTGGTTGAGGTGTGTCAGGATACAGAAATTCAGATCTTGTCAAGTCAGCTTTAATTGAGTCCTTCATGAGGTTTAACTTTCTGGTTGATAAAATGGGGCTGTGGGGTCTGTGAGAATTAAATTAGATGAAGAATGTGAGAACACATAGGAGAGTGAATTGAGATCATAGTAGCAGGCTAAGCAGAAGATGCAGGCTTGTAGCCTGGGCTTGATCCACAGGAAACTAGCTGGGTAATATTTCTGGAAATAATACAAAACTTAAGTCAGCTTCTTGGGACCAGAAAGATCATAGTCCATGTTGTTGCCCAAATCTCAGGGAGCAGCAAACTCAATTTTCACATGCCCTGAGGCAGACATTGTCCCTTCATCCCTAAAAACTGCACAGATGGTTTGGTGTGGTTTCCTTAAAAGACACAATTGCTGTACACTTAATCATCCCTTTCTCGAGGAAAACATAACATTAGCTACTGTACATGGGTATGTAACTCATCTCTTTTAATTAGATGCTAATTAATGACTCACTAGCTTTAATCATATCAATCTGGTAATACTATTTATGCCCCACAGAATAATGAACTACTTTATAAGAAATGAGCGTGGCACATGTTGACATAGGAATGCATCCAGCCATAATTCGTTCTGGGTAAATATCCCACCCAGACATGGATTCTCAACAATTTACAAGGCAATGCTCACATGATGCCTGGGGCGCAGGGGCGGGGGGTGGGGTGGAGGCAAAGAATTCCAAATGGAGAGAGACTGGAAGGAGGGAGAGGCAGAGAAATAGCACAGAATGATTTTTCCTAGGAAAAGGTCACTGTCCTGCTTAGTTTTGTCTAGGAGGTGAATCTGAGACATCTATATGTGAAGGTCCAGGGAATAGCTTTGCTACTTGGGTAGCTCCTGAAAAAACTGCTCTCTGGGTGAGGAAGAATGAGGCAGGCAGGTGGCTTAGCCAGCTGAGATTTGGCTGTAAGTACTGCTGGGTCTAGCCAAGCTTGTGAGGTTGAATGGGAATTAGATAGGATGGAACCAATGTGGACATGAAGAAAACAATTCTCAGGCTGTTCCCCGGTGAGGAGGAGGGCCAGCTGCCAAATATCCCATGCTCAAATACACACAGTGACACTGGGCATATCTCAGACAGACCTTAAGAGTCGATAGCGTCTATGTCAGTTCTTGGGGTGAGTGGAACAAGGATGGTAAGGAGCTATCAAAGTCCAAGTGACTGATGACTCTGCCAGTCCAAATACAGCAGCTTTATGGCTCTGAGGATACAGGAGCCCGGAGCAAGGCTTGCAAGGATTGGGATCTGTGTTCCACCCCCAAGTGGAAAGGATTTGCAAGAGTTGCCAATAAAGCAATAGCAGGGATTCTCCTGTGAAGGCTTATTCTAGATTATGTAGTTTACAGGCACTCTGATATGGCACACCGTGGGACAGATAGTCTTCTTCCCATCTAACAAATGAGGAACTCTAAATTCTGAGAAATGAATACCAATCTGGTGCTACATAGTAGCAAGTAGCAGGGTCCTGGCTCAAACCTGCCACACTCGCACCCTCTCTTCTGACACATTAAACTCTAGAATTCTCCACTTCTTATCCCTGCATCTCTACCACCACTACCATGGAGTTACAGGATCTCAGGATCTCAGCAGAGCCAGCTAGTTAATAATAATTGTTTGCAGGGAAACCAATGCAGAAGTCTATTCATAACAGTGAGATAAATTCATGACAGGAAAGTGGTAAGAACCCAAGTTTCCTCTATCAAGTCTAGTCCGAGCCCCAATTTCTCCATAAACAAACCATGCTTTTATAGTTTTTTTTTTCTGTACAGATCAAGACTGTTTCAAAACTAAGATGGTGAATTGAGGGGTAACAACTAAAGTCCATAAAATGATCCTATGATACGCTCCGTGACCTGGTCCCCATATCTTCTCATGCCACCTCCTTCTACATTCCCTTTTAGCCACAAGCTAAACACACTCCTCCACCCTGTCCTATGTACTAGCTGTTTCTTAAGCCAGGTTCCCTGCACAAAGATATGCTTGTGTATGTATTTTTCAGTAACTTATCCCCAGCTTCATAACTGTATCTGGCACAAAGTAAATGCTCAGTAAATAAGCATTAAAAATCTTGGCTTAGCAGTGCCTTCCTAGACATATCAGTTATTCTGACACCTTTTTCTACTGCTTTCCGTCATTCGCCTGCCAATCCTTCCACTGCCTTCTCTAACTCCACCTCACATTTCTCTTCCAGCCTGTCATGCAGCCAAAACATAAAGTCTGGTATTCCCACTCCTTAGTGGAATTAAGCATTGGTAGATCTTCGTATTGAATAGGTATTCAATTAAATATTTGCTGAGTGTGGACTGAACATGACAGATCATGGCAGCAGTATCCTTCAATGCTAAAATAAAAAAGAAGTTAGATAGGGACTTGGGAGAACTCAGTGAATAGAGGTTATTTGAACTAGATCTTGAAGAATAAACAAGGATTCACTACACGGGCAAGGAGAAGGTATTTCAAGCCGCAGAAACTGCTGGCATAAACACATTACAGCAGATGTGCTTCCCTCCCCCTTCCTTCGAGTGCATATTTCCCTTCTTTTAATAACAGGAACATAATTTTCCTTGGGGTGACTACATCTCTCCTCTCCATTCATATGTCATGGGTTAAAGCAACCTTATCTTTGAATTCAAGGGTGGATGTGATCGCAACCAGTTAAATCAGCACATCCCTGGCCTCTGCCTATATGACAGACTTAGGGATGGACTTTGGCCTGATCTGAGCAAAGAGAGCCACTACAACCAAATACATGTCTAGTTCTTAGGATGCTGTATTTAACCAGAAATTTTGTAAACGAGCAGTACATCCATCTTGCCCCCCAAGGAGAAGCGACCGCCAAGAGAATTTCCTAGTGAACTCAACACCAAGTTGAAAACCAAAAACCAGACCCAGGTCTGGTGATGATGCCATCATCAGATTTGTCCCTGAAATTTTACTGTTGGGGCAGAAGTGGGGATCCATAAGTCCCCACTTTTCTTAAGTCATTTGATGAGGAATTTCTTTTCTTTTTCCTAATTTAGTTCATGTTTTTCTTGTCCTTTTTTAAATTTTTGTTTGCAACTTTTTCTTTAGTGGTTGCACTGGTTTAGGACTCTGTTCATGATGCAGGGGACTGGCCCAGACCTCCCCCGCTGTGTGTCACCACGGCCACACTGCTTGTGTGGAATGGCTGCTGTCTGCAACTCAAAAGGTCCTGACTGTTCTAGGATGGAGGCAAAACAAGGGCATGATGTGTTCAACTAGTACCAACATTTAAGGACATAGCAACCACGCACTTGATTTGCAGAAGAGGAGAGTGAAGTCCAAAGAGAAATGACCCCCTCAAGATTGACAGCAGGAGAAGGAAGTCAGAAGGATGAAGGAGCAAAGCTGACAAGAAGCAGGCCTTTGGGAGAAGGGGCAAGAGGTGACAGATTCTATTGTCCTCATTTGGCTTGCAAGCAAAGAGATTGAAGCCACAGCGCCATGCCGTGCTGGGCAATCTGTCCCTGGCATCACGTACTTCCTCCTAAGAAGCTCTGGAGACACTCGATCAGTACGTGGCCAGCAGCAGCTCACAGACAATGCCAGCCGGACACTCATCAGGTTGGAACGTTTTCCAACTTGCTTTGTCTAAACAGGACATGAAATTGCAGACCTTGGCTTTAAGAATCTGTTTTTTGTTTTTTTTTTTTTTTTAATTAGAAAGATCTTCACACAAATGCTGCACCAATGTTTTCAATACTATATATATATATATATTTGCAGCTTTATTTAAAGCTGCAAATGGAGAACCAGGATAGCTCTCGGAGCTGAAGGCTTTTTTTTTTTTCCCCAATAGATGGATAGACAAGTGACTTATGCAGATGTGGTATATACATTCCGCACAATTTGACCACGGTTAAAGGGTATTTATATTCTGATGCAGATAAAATTGAACGTGTCAACACTAATGCATTTTTCTAGGAGAATCACTACTTTCACCATAATTTCCATGGAAAATTTGTGTGCACACGCAGTAATAGACACATTTATAACATCAAAGGGATTCAATTTTCTTTTCAATCATACCACAGTATGAATCGCTTTTCCTATTGAATTTAACAATGAAGCACATTACCCGAGTCTAAAGGATGGGACACTTTGTCTTGCTCCTGTGAAAGTACGTCAAACAATGGGTAATACATCACACAATGTCTCGGGTTAACTGAGCCTTTCCACGGGCTGGCTGCTAATTTGCTTGGGCCAGCAGAATGTCACTTTTATTTAATTTTGCCAATAAGATCAGCGGGGATCCAAACTCTGTTTAACTCCCAGTTATTAAAAGAGGTTTTTCTTGTTACACGAAGAACTCATTAATTCATGTCTCTCTTAATTCAGAATTTGAGGTCTTTGGAACGGGAGGTGGGAGGTGCTTTATCTCTGCTACGGAGGAAGCAGTTTCATCCTGTACACAGGCTTCTGTGCAGATTGCTTAAGAGGCAGAGGAGACAAAGTCTTTCAAGGCCTGTAGAAGAATTTGATGTGCTAATTACATTTCCTTCCTAGGTAGTTGCCAGAGCAGATCATGAAAAGAACTCCAACAGGGAAAACTTTATCGTGCCTTCGTTCATTCGGTCATGCATTTGGATTTTCATTCAGTAATTATAAACCATCCATTCACCATGCCTCCATTCATACATTTACTTAGAATTTAGTAAGTCCTGTTCGTCAGGGCTTCAGTTTGGGGCTGGGACTCCAAAATGACAAGCATATTCCCCCCCTTGAAAAGGCCCTTATATTATTGTGTAATAGTGTGTGCCAAATAAGTTCCATTTGGCCAGGCCCCACCCCCCACATCTCTGAGGTTTATTCTCTGCTCTTCTTGACCTTATCAGGCTCTGAAAGGCTGTTGAAACAGGGTGTCCCCTTGCCTCCTGGCTTCTGGTTGGGTTTGGTCAGTGGGAGGCACTGGCACATGAGAGAATTGAAGAAAGTTTATTCCTTCAAGTCAGGAGTCTAAGGCCTGTTGACTAGCTCTGCTGGAGGTCCCAGGCCCTCTGAGATAACCACTCCCTGACTCCTTCACATCTGGATAGGAAGAGCTTCTGGTTGTTACTGGGTAAGGCACTTGCTGTTGTTGGCCTCCCTAAGCCAGCTCACGTCTTTTAAATGAGTTGTTTTTAATAAAACTTCCTCAACTTACCCATTTTGAACATGTCATATTTTTTTCTGATGACTACACAGGTCAACCAAACTTTGTGTAAAAATAGTGATTGATACAGGTGAGCGCAGAAACTTCAAGAACAAGGGCAGAGAAGAGGAAAGGTTATAGAAACTGTTTCTGTTTCCTAGACATAATCCCTCTTCTGATCAGCACACTCAATAATCAAAGTGCATGTGTTTAAAAAAATATGTTTTAAGAAATAAGTTAGTAATTTGTCCCTTCTACAAATTTCAAGAGGTCTAAGCTACTTAGGCCAAGACATTGAGGTTTTGTGTAAAGGTTATCAGATCTTAAAATTGTAACACTCAAATGGATGTTGAGATTTGGAACTGCAACTGCAGAGTGAATATACATCAGACTTTGTCCCACCTAAGGTGTCCTCTATAATCACTAATGTGTTTAGAACAATAGTAACTCATTTTTCCTAAGAAGGGAAATAGTAGCCTGAGAATTCACAGACTGAGATGACCATGATCTATGTGGGTTTGACATTTCAGCTGCCTCACAACTCCATCAGTCTCCCCAGTTTTTAAGAAGAAGGTCCATTGGTTGAACGCTGTCACATTTGAAGAACTCATGGAATTTTGTAAGATAGTCAGTTCCTGAAAATGTATTTTAACTGCTTCAGACTTGTTTCTCAACATTTCATCAACCAAAGAGCAGACTGTTGAAGATTTATTTTTCACATGGACAGGTTCTCAAAACCTTCATTAACAAGTGTCTTACATTGTTCATTATTGAAAAGTAAATCAGATTTTTATGCAATTTAGACAAACTGACTAGAGATGAGATAAAATTTTAAATGAGTTAGAGGGATGTAAAACATAACTAGATAAACATACATACTAGCCTGGGGAACAAAAAGGTTGACTTCTAGGTGCCCATCCCTGGGATGGGATTTCCAAGATGACTATGAACAATTTAGGAAGGTTATTTCAAGAGCTACCTGGGGAAGTTGTCATGGGGTTCGTTAATATGACTCAACACAAGGGCATTTTGAAGCAGTCTTTTGAAAATTGAGATTTGAAAGTGAATAATGTATACAAGCTAAAAGAACAGCATATAATAATATCTTTTTGTTTGTATGAAAAGTAAAGAAATAGCCATGGCTTACCCAATAATTTCAAGTGAGGTTTAATCATGGGTTAAGGATCATGAATACCTTCTGAGTAATGTTAATGTTACTTAACTTTAAAATAATGTTACTCAACTTTAAAAATACAAGAAACACATTGTCCAAATATGCACAGTTTTCATTTTGAGTGTACAGTTTAGGGCTCGAATCTGTGGTAACAACTATTCTTTCTGGAAGAGTCCTTCAAGTCTAAATGGCAGTCCCCTATTCTGCCCATGACTGGGCCTTGCTTTGCTGGAAGATGTGGTTATAGTATGAGAGTTGTGGAGGGGAAGGACAGGAAGTACAAACTGTGAGGGTCTTAGTGTGCTCAGCAAGTGCTCCTAAGTCAACACCTGTCCCCACCCCAACTTACAGGATTCTGACTCTACTCACCACATTCTAGTCACATTGACTTGCGTTCACTCCACAGACACCTCCTGAGTTAAAGCTTTTGTATGTGTTACTTCCTCTTTCTAGAATGTTCCCTTCACTTCTTCCTCTGACCAATTTATGTTTTGCCTTCAAATTTTACTTTAAACTGTCATTCCTTTAGGGAAGTTTCATTAAGTAATATCCCCTCAATTCTATCACCACTTTTACTAAGCCAAAACACCCTAGTTTACACTCTCATAGTGCCTCCATTTTGGCCTTCTTATTATATATCAAAGTTTACTAGAGAAATTGTTAGTATGTTATATTTAATTATTATATCCTCCATTTGATTACAAGCATTCTCTGGAGTTGTATGGGTCTTGTGAACTCATTTCCAATATCTAGCATGATAGATGTTTATTATAGAAAAGATACTCAAATATTTGCTGAATAGGATACAGGCATATTTCATATACTTTGGTTTCAAGAGTTAACATCTACACTGTAACTTAGAGCTGGAATTCCACTTCAGATGCTGGATGGGCTGATTGTATGAATTACATTCAAACTTACATGGGAACATATGTGCCTTGCAGTGTCTGTCTCTGCAAACTGGGAGAGTACTAAGAACATCATCTCCAAAGTCAAGGCTAATTCACTTACAGGAAGACCCTACTAACCTATTCTCAGTGGGGACTAATTCCCTGTCTCTTTCACCAACCTCCTAGGTCCATTTCATTTGCAAATCAATCTCCATTAATATCAGGAATAAGAAGTGAAATGATCTCATGTTCATTTTAGGAGGAAATAAAAGCTTGCTCAGAAGAGAGTACACTACGTCACTGAAGCAGCAAAGTTCAATTTGTTTTTCACTAGAGGTCTGTCTTTTAGCATAAGAACTTGAAGTAATGGGGCAAAAGTTCCTTCTTCAGCAGAAAGAATGAATAAGATAAAGAGGGCTCAAGAAAGCATGTGTGCATGTCTCTGAAACCAAGTGCATGCACTGAATGCTTGCATGGGTGTATGCTGAGATGAAGCTCTGAGGGGAACTCACTCTGCAAGTTTCAGAGTTGAGAATAGTTTCCCTACCTTGAGTTATGAGCATTCTAGAAAATCCCAGAGAGTCACCAAGGAACACCTAAGCTGACAAATTCCCGTGAACACAGAGCTAGAATCTGGAGTACAATAGAGGGAAAGAACGAGCAACCCCAAGTGACATCTTAGAGTCAACATTTGAAATATAGAAGTGAAAATTCCAAATCCAAGTAAACTCAGAGGCCTGGACTCTTGGGGATAAGGGGTCTTGTGTGGAATGATTCCCTGTAGTGAAGGAGGTGAGATTGAAGTGAAAAAGACAGTGAATTATGGGAGGTGAAAGAAACAAGAGAGAAGGAAAGCAAGCCAGCAAAGAAACAAAGAAGATCTTAGAGTGGCTTACCCCATTGTTCTTTTATTTAGAATTTGGGAGGCTTGGAACCTGGAACCTGGACTGCAAGAGGCTGATGGATGTGGGAAGCAAGCCTGAGATGACAATGGGTCATAGGCACATGTGTGGCCAGGCTTACACTTTTCTTGCAGGTTCACAGGCTCATCTAGTTGTATGTAGTAAAGACAGATGTGTGTGCCCACACATGAATGTATATGTCTTTTCCATACATGTACAAGCTAAAGAGAGTGAGACCAGGATATTACAAGATGTTTTATATAAGCCTAATAACAATATTGGCCCTCACTTGCCATTTTCTGCATTGTGACACGCATTTTATGTCTGAGATCTCATTTAATTCACATAGTCCCAGGAAGTTCAAATGAGGTCTCTGTTTGGTAGATGGAGCCTCCAAGGCTCAATGGGGTTATGTGATTGACAGCATCACACAGCTAGTAAGTGACAGGGTTAGAATTTGAACCTGGATCTCTCTGGATTACAATAAGACAAGTGAGGACAAGGACATCAATTAATGTGTGGCCTAGCTCATTCCCACAGAGCATGAACACTAGTATTCTATAAATGTGCTTTTTGAGTTTTTGTTCCTTCCAAAAGTGCAACAAACTATCCCATTTCCATGTAACCAGAAGAGGGTTTCCCCAACTAGAGCAGAAGGCCCTGAGGGTAGGAGCCTCCTCTAATTCCCTACTATGCCCCCATACTGAGTTCTCGCCCTATCATAGAACTAGAGTTCAGTTAATATTTATTGAATAAATGGATGAATGAGTAATAGATGTGAACACTTACCTAAATTATAACGTATTCTTAAAGATATGCCATCCAGTATTTTTGAGCACTCACAGCAACTAGCTAACATATAAATTCCTGAGGGGACCTGCTTTAATACAAAAAGATAAGCATGATTTGTAATTAGCATACCAAGCACACTTAGAAGTAGTAAGATTCCCCTCCAGTTCTTGTTTATATAACTTGTTAGCTACGTAAACACTTTTTTCACAGTCAGAACAAACAGACTTCCATTCAGTCTCTATCAGAATTTTCACAACTCTTCACTTAGCAGACCTGGTGGAGGTAGTTTTGTACAGAAGCAGGGGATGCCCTCTCTAGTTCCCTGGTTGGGGTCACAGTCAAGCAATGTTCTCACCATCATCTGCCAGATGAATGAGAATGATTCCAGGATCTCTGCACACTAGTGAGGTTGGAGAATTCAAATCAGGTTCTTCAGTGACTTTTTACAGGGCAAAACACCTCAATTTTCTGTCCTGGAGATCCCCCAGGTCTGCCTGCATCTAGAGGAAAAAAATCTGATACAAGAGCCAGACTGACAGAAGCTGACAGATATTTAGGACCCAGAGCCAGCTTGGCAGTCTCAACCATTTATGTCAGGGGATTCATGATTCTGGGTGTGAGTTGGCCCTTGCTAGGTAGGAGGTATCCTGAATGCCACTTTTGAGGAGGCTAGAGGGATCAGGCACCAGGGATAGACAGAGCAGGGAGGGAAAGAAAGAGCATAGTCTAAGGGTGTCAGAGTGTGTCCTAAAAAAGGTTTCAAATGCTCCTATAAGATGAGGCTGCTGATGATAACCATTGATTCACCCAAAGGATCAGTATTAACATAATCTCTGGTCACTTCTGGCATTTGATTTGAAAACTCTGCCCTTAGTAGCCCAACGTTGCCTCTCAGCACAGTTCATAGCAGTAATTTTTAAGCACTGATTTCTAGTTTTCCAAACTTGTGTCACGGAAACTTCTCAGCTACTCCTTCCTACTCACCGTCAGCCCAACACAACTCCATCCCCTGTGGACTCCTCTGTATTGTCTTGGGTAAAAAAAGTGCAAGTGGACAGGACTCTGGCTGCTCTCTGGTGGATGACTGGGATTTGAACCTGGCTCTGGCACTCACTGGCTGGATGGCCCTGCTAGAGGATTTAATCTCTCTGAAGCTCAGTTTCTTCATTGGTGAAAGACAAAAAATAATTTCTATTCACTTACCTTAGTATTCATTCAACAAATAGCTACAAATCATTGAGAGCTTACATTGTACCAAGTATTGTTCCAAGCACGAGGACATCACTCTGATGTACCTCAAAAGGGCTTCGATTCTGCTGAACTTGTCTTTCATCTCATGAGCTATCCACAGTCCAGCCTCCTTACTTCTCCCACTTGCTTGACAAACCAGTCTGCACTATGAGGAAGGAAATCATGATACGTCAAACATCTGGAAGAAACAAGGGATGGTAGAACTAAAAATAATCTATTTCTTAATTGGAGAGAAACCAATCCCCTTTACCTTATTTAGCCCCCACAACAACCCTATTCGGTGGTGGAGAAAACATCATTATAATCATTAACACCATATATGGCCATGTGTTGCTGGGGAGGGGTACTGGAGGACAAGTACTATCAATATTTCCCTTTTATGGAGAAAATAAACCCTAAAGTCATATGCCTAGTGTTACACAGGAACTAACATCACATGGGAATTAGCTTTCCATGGGAACTAGCATCCCATGGAAACTAGTCATTAGTTGCAGTGATTGGCATGCCATGTTGGGAGAAGATGACAGTGAGGGGCCACTTGTGCCCAGGACAGAGTCTCGTGATAGGGTATGTGGTAGATTGCAATCCCACAAAAATCATCAGGTGTTCCAGGCATTGTGGGCTGAGAACAATCTGCCACCGGCCAAGAGATTGCCACAGCATCTCTTCTTACTTCCTCCTCTCCGCAGTCCGGCAAAGTGGTCTTAGCTTTTTAGACTATAAGACAAGCCAGCAAAAGTTCTTTGTGATAAAGTGACTAGCCTGGTGCACTTAACCCTAATCAAGTAGTCACTGAGGTGAACATGTGGTTCCATTTTTGTCTTCTTAGGCTTCACAGGGCATCCATGGAAAGATGAGACAACTTGCAGAAGGATGGGACTGTCAGGCTAAGGAAACATGAAGGGATTGTGAAATATTTGCTATAACATGAGAATCAGCATCAAAAATACTGGGGACTGCAAGGAGGGGGCAGCTAATGTTTGAACACTGGCAATGAAATAAAAAGAGAGAGAAGAGATGATAAAAAAAATGAAGAACAGAGAAAGATGTAAGAAGAGGTGAGAGAAACCATATGGTTTCACATCTAGATGGGATATAAGAATAACAGATAAAAGGGCAACAAAAAGTCAAAATAAGCTAATAACAGAATTGGGGCAAGCAAGTAGGTGAGAGGGTTGGTGGAGGGATAAGTCAGGGAAAGGAGGGGAACAAGAAGACCAAGAGGAAGATTCTTGGGTAATAAGGTAGAAGGAGAACCCTGGGGAATGAAATCATGTAATATATTTATATATACATATATGTACATATATGCATAAACATGCAAACAACAAAATGAGTAATAAAAAAAGAAATGATAAAAGAAATGGTGAGAGAAGATGGAAGAGAAGAAGTAGGAGGTTAAAAGGTGATGGAGGGAAAGTGTAGCTACTTTTTGTGCGCCAATTAAGTACAGATTTTATTGAAGACCTTGTATTTTCCACTTACAATATGGTGCTGACAAGGTGCAAGGAGATTCCCTCTCTCTGTGCACCATTCCCTACTCAAGCATAGAGAATGCCTGATTTTACCACAGCAGCCTATCTTTAAAAGCTATAAAATTTGCTACAAATTTTGTCCTTCGATGTCCTGAGTGGAACAATGCTAAATGCATGCTTATATTTGTGAAGTTACCTCCTCGTTTATGGCCCTAGAGGGTACAGCATCTGGCAGAGGAACTCCAACACTGGCATCCCTCCTGGTGTGCCACCTGCACTCTGGTACAATTCAGCAATGGTCTGCTTGTTGACTTTTTTTCTAGTTCCTTCTATTGATGTCGATTCTTCCCTTTTCGCACTCCGATTCTTATCAAGTCAGGATAATGAGCTTATTAACAATGGTCAGTTGTCTGTTTGCACTTGTTATTGATGCTGCCTTAAAGTTTTTCCACCTTCAACAATTTCTTTCATGTTGAAGGCACAGGGTTCACAAAAGTTCTTGGAAGACAGTTTGCCCTTCTGTTCATCTTCCATTTTTTATTTCTCAGCTGCCTGGACAACATACTTGAATCTTCTTGCTTAAATTAAGTAATGACAAGGGATATTTAGTAATTAGTAATAGTGTCATTAGTAATAGTGATCTTGATCTCTCTTCTTGTGTACACTACACCTACAGCATGTATACACACCTACAGTTGTATACACTACAGCCACAGCAGAGACATTGAGGATGCCACTAGCATCATTACCAAAAGTGACTGCAACTTGAGGAACACACATTGTACATACAGGAGGCATGCCTGTGTACTCAATCTTGTCCACATCTTGAAGGAAGAAGGAGTACTAGAGCCCTTTGATTTGTGTGTCCCACCCCAAATCACTCACCCATTCTTGCTCTTGCCCCTCTGTGACTGCCCATTTTGCTAGCTCAAACACGAGAGTCACCTTTGAAGAATGAGTACGTGGTTGCTCTTGTGTCCCAGGTGATGCTGAATCTTTATTCTCACTCATGTTATTAATGCTTGAGTTCAGATTGATGGTTTCTGATTAATGAGGCATTTATTCTGCACCACAAGACAACTGAAGAATACCCTTCTCATTCCAATGGATTGTGCACAAAGTTAATTGTGAGGTGACCTTCCTTATTTCCAGGCAGAGGACACCAGGTGTCTAAGCCTCATCTGACAATTGACTTCCTGAAATCTTGGTGGAAGGAAACAAAGGCATGTTCAAGGGGGGGGGGGGCATCGAAGACCTGAGTCTGACATTCAGAGTCTCAGATCTCATATCCCAGATGTTTTCTGCTCTGGAATTAGAATTCAGTGAGCCTCTCTACTATGTCTGTCCCCTTCCTTATTATAACTTCCCAAGAGGGGCAACATTCCCAGGAGAAGGCACAAGCCTCATCATATGACAGATCTAGATCCAAAATCTGCATGACCCTCAACAAGTCACTTAGTTCAAGTCACAAGTTCTGAGTTTCAACTTACATTTAAAGGGGGATATAATGCCTACTATATAGACTGTTCTTAGCATTCTGTGACTAACGGGATAATCTAGAAAGCTGAATCTGGCACAAAATAGGACCTAGTGAGTAGTAATTCCCTCCCCCTGCCTTTTCTTCTTCTCTTTGGACCTGAATGAGAGCTCTCATGGTAGGAAAACTCAGTGTCTCTACTCTGAGTCTCCTATCTATTCTGAACCAAGAGTCAGAGACTACTATCTGCACAGATGGCAAAAGTATCCAGGGTCAGAGCTGGCAGACAACTGCAGGATCCTAACTGGGAGTTATAGTACTAATGGAATATCTAGATGTACCTTCCTTCTGAGGACTTCTATTTACTTCTGGATTGTGGTTCTTATGAATTCGCAAAAAACAGACCCTATTCTCTACTTAACAGTGCCTGTAAAGAAGGGCTTGGCCAAAGATCAGCAAACTCTTTGCTCTTGGCACATCTGAGACTCAGGTGATAGGTTAGGAAAGAATTTTTAAGGTTGGGTTCTGTGATAGCCTATATGAGAAGATCTAATCTCATGAACCATCCTTTCCATACATGGGTTAAAAGAAGTCAGTAGCGAATCCTCTAACTACCAGGCATGGGTAAATACCCCAGACACTTCATTTTATAGTAAGTCTATGTTCAGTTTTATGAGGACATCATACTCATTTTGCAGATGTGGCGTTAGAGTACACAAGAAGTTAAGTCATTTGCCCAAGTCTCACATCAGTCAAGACAAAATTTGAACTCTCAAACTGTTTCTCAAAACCTTCCGTTTAAAAGATATGTGGCAATTCCTCAGAACACTAAAATTGTACTGACCATATGACCCAGTGATTCCTCTTCTGGGAGTCTACCCAGAGGGCAAAAAAACACTAATTTGAAAAGAATCTGTACTTCTATGCTTCTTGTAATACAATTCACAGTAAGTATGCAATGCAAATGCCCTTCCCCAAAATGAATGGATCAGAGAAGTGATATATACATACAATGGAATATTATTCAGCAATCAAAAAAGAATAAACAGATGATATCTGCAGCAACATGGATGAAGCAACAAGAGATTATGCTAAGCATAACAAGTGAAGAGAAAAAGAGATAAACACCAAATGGTTCTACATATATACAAAATAAAGAGACCAAAATAAGTGTCAGAAATAAAAGACAAAACTTGCAAGCTGACCATAGATCAAAGGAAAACAGCAGGAGATGGGAGGGATCAAAACAGAGGAAAAAGAACGCAAGGCACTGTGATGATGAAGCATGGATGGCATGATGGTGAGATGACTACAGAGACTATGTTCTAGGGAAGGAATCAAATGCTATCCAAAAACTAACAAAACTGTAAGAAAACAACTAGGTAAAGCATTAAAAAAATAATAAATTAAATAAATAATAAAAGCCATTCTCAATTAATATTTAAAAAGAAAATCATCTTCCTTTGA
This sequence comes from Uropsilus gracilis, assembly GCA_004024945.1. Lineage (NCBI taxonomy): Eukaryota > Metazoa > Chordata > Mammalia > Eulipotyphla > Talpidae > Uropsilus > Uropsilus gracilis. The sequence goes on from PVHY01004673.1 coordinate 56,351, forward strand.
GTTGCACACTCAGAGACCCTTTCTCATTCTTATGAGCCTGTAACGACCCAGTCCTGATTCATGGTTCATCGCTGTCAAAGGATCCTCTACCTCCCCTTTGCTTTTCCACTAGACAGAAATACCAGAAGTTTCATGAAAAACTGTAACTGCTGAACAATGCAGTCAGAAGTCTAAGGAAGCATTTCATTTTTTAAATTATGGGTATAGACAAGAAGTAAGTATTGGGGTTCAGGGCAAAATAAACTAACCAATAGTCACTTAGTGCCAGGACACTGGGAGATAAGGGAGACTGGGAAAGAGTTGCTGAATGAGCAAAGACAAAGGACAAGGGTGGGAATGGGGTGCTCCCAGAATTGTGCAAATTCAAAAAAATGGACATTTTGCAATGAGAAGTGAGTCAGACTCTAGAGAAGACAGAATCTCTGCTCCACCTCTTACCAACTGTGTCATCTGGACAAATTCCTTAATTTCTTTAAGTATCAGCTTCTCACTTGCAAAATATTGGTGGTTCTGATTATTATCAAACCATGAGGATTCTAAGACATCTAACAGTGCTTAGCGCAGGACCTGCGTCACAGAAAGTAGCCAGTAAGATAACTATGATTATAATTTTTGAGTGCTGATATGGCTAAAAGGTACCAGCTAGGCATGGGAAAATCAGCATGCTTACACTGGGGTAAAATGAATTCAGGCACGCATCAACATAACTTCTGGTCGCAAAGGAACTGGGAGCAGGAATAAGGTGGTTAACAGTACAGAATTCAGTCCTCTGGAATACTGATTCTCCTAGCAAACTGGTGGCCATCCCTGGGGGAGTTTATCAGCCTTGCCTTATACCCTTCCCTGGCCCCAGCTAGATTTTCCCCTAGAACACTGAGCTCACCTTCACACGAGTGCTATGAAGTCTCTGCTCAGGCAGAATGGCTGAGCATTGGATTTAGTGACAGACCGTGGTCAGTGGCCTCAGTGGAGTGACCGGAAGGGAGGACAGATGTTGGCGATGCTGATGGATGCAGCCTGCTGCCTTCTCCACCTCCAAGCCCATTCACTTGGGATCCATATAGCATCACAAATAGATTTCTCATGTCCTCTCTTCAAAGTTCCTCCAACCCCCAGCTTCAGGGGGAGGCAGGGATTTGTTGAGGCACATCCATCAAACCAGTGGAATCACTGCTGTTCATTTCTGATTGGATTCATAAATTTGTTTTGCCACAGTCGTCTCGTTCAGAGAGTTGACAAGCTCTTCCTGAATTCATGAATTTTGGAGGAAATGAACCAAAGGGACAGAGGAGCCCAATTTCAAACTGAACTGTGGTATGTTTGCCTCTAACTTTCATTAACAATTTCAGAAGGATTACAGAGCTGTGAAAGGACCAGCACATTGTTGAATTGGAACATCTGTGCCAGATATTAACCATTTCAATGAATGAACACAAACTGAGCAAAGGCAAAATCAGAGATTCATACCTATTTTCCATTGTATTTGCATATTCATCTATTTACTACATAAACTAATGAATCTGATAAATTTCATTCATCTATTTAGCAAATATTAATTGTGATCTGTTTTACATTGTTCCAGGCACTTGGATATATGAGTAAAATATAGAACAAAAATCCCATCCCTTCTGTTGGAGTAGAGAAATGTGTGTGTATCTGATTTCTTAGATGTTCCCAAATATTACTTCCCCTTTCCAGAAATCACCACCACTTGAGATATTTCCATATCTACCTATTAGTCTTCAAAGTATCATGTGGTGCTAAACCTAACCACCTTTCACAACTACCTGTGGTGTTCATTAGGCATAGAGATGTGAAGGTTTCAAGTCTTCAAGATAGATTCTAGGAACAAGGTCGATTCTAATACTCTATCCACAAGGTCTCCTGAGGTATATAGGTTGAAAAGTTAGGCCTTTGGTTTACTGGGATGGTGACAAGCAGAGCTTCTAAATCTTAGCTCTACCATACTAACAGTGTGACTAAAAGCAAGTCACATGTTTTCAAAACTCAATCTCTTCATCTGTATAATGTAGATAATTATTCCTGCCTAACGGCACCATTGTAGACACTAAATTAAGTAGTAATATTTTCATGCAGCAAATCTCCATTGTCTCATGGTAGGAATTCCCATAGTTTTTTTTTTTTTCTAATCTTGCAAAACAAACAAACAAACAAAAAAACTGTTACTTCTTGATTGAGTAATATTTCATGATTTGGGTATAGATGTGCATGACAGGAGGAAAGAACATGCATGAATATATGTAAGTATACCTATATGTTTAATTGAAAGTAAAAACAGAATCCAAGAGGCAAATATTGACTTCATATTTCTTGAATATCTAGATACTTTGATACCTCTGCTAGCATATGAATTCTGGCTGAGTACAAGTTAATATGCCTGAAATATTTTCACAAAATCAGAAGTTTAGGGGTGAACTGGTAATGTTAATATCTGACCAATAATCAAAATCTTTCACTTCTCTATATCATTTTAGTGCTTAGCCAATTACTTTGATTAGCTTTAAATTTAATAATATGAACATCATGCATTTGTATGTTACTTTATAATTTTTTGAAATATATTCAACTATCTTTGGATTTCTCCATCTACCCTGGGAATTAATCAAGGCAGATATAATTATTCTAGTGCAACAGATGAAAACACTAAAATCTATAGAGGTGAAATAAGTGTTCCAGTTCCACAGAGTTAGAAACAAAACTTAAGAGTTTTTACCAGCCTAGGGTCATTGCAAATTCTGGATGCTGACTACTGGTGATCTAGACTCTACAATGATGACCCTAACTGCTCTTCCAACCTTGCTGAGAGTAGTAAAAACTTGTAAACATCAGAGACCCATTTACTTTCTGAGAAAAAGAACTATGTGTGTTGCATAATGATACATACATTGAATGACTAGAGAATTTAAAAGGTATTAAAAACCTAAAGTCAAAAAAACAAGAAACACAAAAAATAGCATTAAATGGGAAAGCTTTTAAATGGAAAGAATCCCTGTATCAGGAGATCCATCAATGCTGATACATGAGGCGAAGATGGAGACAAGGTTCTCATGGGCAAGTACCTCTTGACATGATTGCTTTGCATGGAACCAGAGAGCAGCTGGGCAGAGTGGAGTTCTGATGGTCTGAACAAAGACACTTAGGAATCCGTGGGTTTTCTGAGAGACAGCACTAAGGTATGAACCAAGTAGGTATTTCAGATCTTCATCACTAATTCTGAAGATGTCAGTCTGAAGACTATCGCTCATATCTAAAGACAAAGAAATATGAGAAGTCAATGAATGGGAAATATGTCTAAGGAAATAACGTGCTCCTGTGAACAGAATATTTGTATTTTAAGTACTAAAAAAAGCAGCTATCACTGGAATATGCATGATTGTTGCTTTCTTCAAAATGATTGCTTTAAGAGTCAATGGCATAATAGTTATGTATCATATGCCAGGCACCGTAGCATGTGCCTGTAAGCGGCTGCCTAGGAAGCCACAGTGAGGACCAGGGATCGTGGTTCAAGTCCCATTTGGGGCAACGTTGAGAGACCTAGTTCAAAAAAATAGCTGGGAGTGGTGGTACACACCTATAATTCCAGCTACCTGGGAAGCTGAGGCTGGGGATTGCTTGAGTCCATGGTACCCTGCAGTTCCACGTGAGCCTGCAGTTCCACGGGCAAAAATAGTGAGACCTAGTCTCAAAAAGAAAGTTATGTATCATTAACTATGATATGAAGTAAAATAGTATATTCCTTATGTAAATATATAAGCATATTATATATGCTAATACATAAGTATACATAAATTACATTAATTATAGAATGTATTCCAGGGGCATTAATAGGTGCTTCTCTAGTGTCACAATGGACAGAAGAGAGATGGATCTTATAACTCCAGTGAAAATAAAAGATGTCACTTATTGAGCAGAGTTTAAACATATTATTTGTTTCAAGTCTCAGGACAACCCTGTGGTAGTTCCTATCTTTATTTCCACTTTAAAGATAACTAAAATTTGGAAAAATTAACGCACAAAGCAATTAAGAGGGAAAACAGGCTTCCTCAAAGTCTCCTCCTGGATTTTTAAAGTTTATGGTCCTTTCTCCCTTTTGATTGAGCTTAGTTTACCTTATGAGAACTGTTAGCTCCAAGTGGGTAGAAGTGGGAGGATCAGATTCCCCTGGAAGTCCACTAGGCATGGTGAAGGAAAGGCTGAAAACTAAGACAACCTATACAGGCAAATTTCAAAATCCAGGGATGAAATTGTCCATCCTGAGTGAATATAGACAACAGGTGAGTTCCAAGAGTGAAAGGCAAGTGTCTCTTAATGAAGCCCACAGATGAGATTAACTTAGCTACTAGGAATCACTATACTCAACCAAAAAGGAAGCTTTCAACTGATGTTATTAGTTTCTTGTTCAGTGAATTAACTCTTCCAGCCCCACTGCTCCCTTGGGATTTGAAGGCACTCTGTGTGCTCCCTGACAGGATCCTGGATAAAACCCAAATGGAGTTAGAGAACAGAGTTATAGAATGAGTTGCCTCACTTATCATCCTGGAAGACCCAAAGTTATGTTGGAAATTGGCAATTGTGTAGGAAAGTAAAGTGACAAAAACTGGGACCTCTAATATATTCCCAAGATGTATACCAAAAAGTATCTAGGAGTTGGAGATCTGGAGAAATTGCTCCACAACATCTATTTCTTTATCTCCCACACTCCCAAGCTGAAAGTCAAAAATTGTTAAATTTGGCTGACCAGGTCACAGTCATGGGTCACCATGACTCAGCTCAGTCAATCAGACTAACAAAGTCCTTCTCTATACCTAGTTGCAAGAACTGAGAACAGGGCACAACTTGTGCTTGAAGGTAATGGAATCCAGGATTCATCTTGGCAACCACTTTTGAGAAAGCTAAATTTTTTGTTATTACAACATAGACTAGGTTCCTGGTCACTGGAGCTCTCAGACAAGAAAGCAGCTCAATCTAAAAGACAGTATACGGTAGGCATCCCCCAGATGTCCACACTGTGGCATGTGGATTATTTCAAGTCAAGTTCAATAAAGGCCCTGAAGGCCCAAAAGAGATTTATTTACTACTCCCTTAACTTCCTAGAAGAAAAACATTCAGTTATTATCCATATCTAGGATTATCTCCTGAAATAACCTATTAGAGAAATCTCTCTAACTGGCAGGACTTTAAACACATTTCAGCTTTCTATGTCTCCACTTCTGCCTTTGAAAATAATAATAATGTAAGTATTTATGACTTAGAGGTATTGTGAAAATTTTATAAAGGCATGTATGCAAAGCACTTAGGTCAATCTGACATACAGCAAGCATTCAAGAAACACTAGCCAATATTCACTTGAGGAATATTTACTGGGTGACTACTATGCCCCCAGTGTTTTGGTAGGCTTTGGGGTAGCAAAGGAAAAAAATTAGACTTGGGGTAGATCTTATGTTCCAGGTTTCAAGGAGCAGAGCTACAAAGGCCACTTTTTATGCTAAATTTCCTTTGGCTACTTCATGGTGACTAGGTTTATCCTTAACTTCCTGGTTTTCTGCAGAGTGCTCTATTTCCCCCAACTTCTGTCTGCAAACACCTCCCAAATAGATCCTTCAGACCATACTTTTTGCTTCTATAGCTCCCTTTGGACCCGGGAGCTGAGTCCCTGGAGACTAAGACTCTAATATTCCTGTAAAATTTTCATCACCAAGGATGCTCCCCACAAGGGAATGAAAAAAAATACCAAGTATTAATCATTCTAGTCAAGGGTTTGGTTTTCTAATATTTAATTGCATAATTTCCCAAGGTTATATTTACTTTTGATTAAATTCTTTAGGTTCTGAGTCTATGTAAAATATGTTCCAAAAATTTTTCATCTTTTTATGTTAATGAATAGTTAAGAGAACAAAATTGTTTGCAATCAAATAATCAAATACTACCCCCTCTTCCCAAAATGCCATTTCATGGTACTCTAGCGTTTATTTGAAAGACCATGGAACAAATGTTTCAAATATATTTTAAGAGCTTTTCTAACAAAAACTTTTTACAGGCAAATGAGCTCCAATGGCAGCTATTGCATTTCCACTCTCAGAAGGTGGTGGTAATCTAGTCTGTACAAACCTTTGCTATGTATTTTATTCTGGAACTTAGGGAGTAATGGGCACTTACTTTACATAACAAATTTCATTCTCTACTTTGTTGAAATCTTAGTTCCCAAAGGAAAACCATACTTTTAGGTCTCTTCATCTAAGAGGTGTAAGACCTTGGCTGGGGCAAGAGAGATGTTCCAATCAAACTTATGTCTCTTTGCTGCAGGGTAATTCTTTGATGGGTTGCCTAGCCAGAGCTCAGAATGACCATGTGTGTATTGAAAGTGAGTGTCAGATGAAGGAGCAGTGACAGAGGCTCAACTGCAATCAAAGAAATGGGGTTGAGGGTAACTAGACTTGGAGCAAGGAAAAACTTAGAGTAAATTAAGTCCACTTTCCTAAGGAAATACTACTGGAAATACTACTGGACTAGACAAAGTAAAACAGAATTGAAGGAGAAATTAAAATTGAAAAGAGAACTGAAATAGAGGCACAAAAAAAAGAGAACATTCTAGTGCACGGAAAGATTAGGAAAAAGAAGTAAGGAAATAATGCAAAGGGGAGAAAGACAATTGATGGAAATTTAGAATAGAAAGGAAAAGGAGATAGAAGATGGGAGACTCTAAAACCAAGAAAAGTGAATTCAGAAAATACCAAGACAAGGAATTTGGGACCCAGAGTTATTGAGCAAGATACACCACCAACTTACTCTGTGACATTTAACAGGTCACTCCTTCTACCAAACCCCCAGTCCCAGTGTTAAGATACCTAAATTTATGGACTAGGTACAAATTAAATGATAATATAAAACCTAAAGCATCAAAAGCAGTGCCTTATCAGAACAGATGTTCCATCAATAAAATCCCCATCTTGCCACTTGATCTCAATTTCCCAAACTGTAAAATAACTTCCCTATTCTCTAGCAGTCCACAAACTGACAGCAGGAAAGCAGAGAATAAAGATAAACAAATCACAGTCTTTTCCTCTGAGAACTCAATGTCAAAAAAAAATAACCACATCCTACAGTGTATAGAGTTCTAATCGAGAAGATGTGTCAAGTGCCATGGGAGCAGAGAGAACGCAGCTTTGAACCCCTGCAGAAATCATAGGGAGTTACACAGGAAAGTTCCCAAAGGACATTTGAACTGCAACATAAATAAAAAGTATTTTTCCAAATGGAGAAGAGGAGGGAGGAGCTTTACCTACAGGCAGGGACATGAGCAAAGTAGAAATGTGTTCATGAGAAAGAAGTGGATGAAAAAAGTCTCAGCTGGAAACATATCCTAAAGGGCTTTGGAAGCAAGGTTATGAGTTGTCTGATTTGCAAAGCCATCATGTCTAACCAGAGAATTTTAAATAGATGAATTTGAATGTGATCCAGGAGTTCTATGGATTAGAAGCAGCAGAGTTTGGAAACTGGAAGATCTTATTCATCCAGATAAGGATAGCTGAGAAAAATCAGTTGCAGTGGGACTGGAGAAGACAAGAAAGATCTGAGTCAGGAAATATCATCATCATTGGTATTTTCACAAAATTCCCTTCGAGGGGAAAACTTTGATCTTAGTAAGGAAAGGTAGAAGGTCCTTGAGTGATTGACTATGAACCATGGGTGGTCATTTGTACCAATATTTTTTATCACACTTCTTAATGCAGATGATTCTTTTTTTGAGATATGACCAGAAATGAGTCCTTATTTATCAACATTTGGTTAATACTGTATTTATTAAACCATTTAAAGAAGTCACTGTATATCTTAGTTGTTTGTTTTTAGGTATGTTGCATAATTCATTAGTAGCAAGTGCTTGGAGGATGAAGCTGTTACAGAATCAAGAGAAATGTGTTAGGGTAAAGAAGCAGATACTTCTTGCAACCAGAAATATCTACTAGACCCTCTAGATTTGATCTCTGAAATTTCTATTGTATAGTCCTTCATGGCCCTTCCCACCAATTCGTTTAATTTTTACCTATACCACTGATGCAAATTTCTGGCTAGTTTCTGGTGAAACCTGACACAATCTGAATTATCCATGTGTTCATTCTGTTACCATCAGGGATGCTCACTAAAGATAAAAATAGTGAAAGGGACATGATGTTGACTGATAATTCCTAGCACATGGAGAAGTTACAAGTGCAAATGTGATCTGTGTGGTCCCACAGATAATGCAACAACCAACAAGGTAAAGTCTCCTGGAGGCAGAATCCAGCTCATTCCTATACTCATTGGAGAACAGAGAATTAGAGAATTCATCCAGCAGGGGATGGATGCACTTTCCTCCAGGACAGACTGCACTGTTATCCAGCACCAGGGTGTTCCAGGTATATGCTAGCCACCATGGGCTCTCGAAGCATTCACACCTGAGGCTAGCTAGGTTTTTCCCACTTCACAAGGGAGGTATCCAAATGCTCAAAGAGGTTAAATGACTTTTCCATGGTCACAAGGTAGGAAAAGAACAGGTCTAGGATTTGTCACAGAGTAGTTCCCATGCAAAGGGGAAGTTCCAGGTTCTCCACCCCACCTAATGGTGTGTGAGCAGCAAGGAGAAGCAGAAGACTGAGAGAAGGAATAAGAAGCAAAAAGAAAGACCTGGAGAATGTACATGAAGCAGAGAGACATATGAAGAATCTGTGCTTGCTTCTCAGCCTGGGACTGGCACCAGGGACTTGGGGAATATGGAGGGAAACACTTGAAACAGATATGGGTAAGAGACCCATAGGAAGGTTGACAATGGCATTTGCTTTTATCTTGATTATAATTTTGCTCTTTTCCTTCCAGACTTGTCTGGCCCCTTCTTCCATTTCCTGTGGGTCCCTACTAGAAGGAAACTTAGACTTGTGGCAAATTTTCGAGCCTCAGTGGGCCTGCTTTGGGCCAACCTTGTTTGACTAGGCATTTATCCATGAGGGAGGGTAACTTTGGGTACTTGATTTGACAATGATGTTATTCCTCTCTCTTCTCTTTATTGCACAGTAATTCTATTAAGTACCTTTCTATTAAAGTTCTTAAGCATAGATTATGTTTTGTCTTGATGCAGCAGATGGAAGAACTCATTTAGAGAGTTGGGGGGGAGTCCCTGGGTACTCCTTACCCTGCCCTGTAACACACTTGAATGTAATCCCAGACCCCAAATTAAGGTTGTTCCTCTTTCAGTCTGTTGCTTTTCTGAAGCGTTCCTGTGTCCCAGGAACTAGAAAATCGATGCCTGGGAAACTGTGAAATAAATTCAATCTGGGAAAGGACTTAAGCCCTGGTGAGCCCACACCTTTATCCTAACTCAGAGTAGAGCTAATTCTCAAACAGCAAAATGCAACTGAAATAAATACATGGGGTGTCCCCAAATGGCAGCAATGACAATTCCTAGTGTGAAGGGAAATGATCTGAACCTAAGTGCTTTTTCCCTTAAAAAAAATAGAAAATACAGAAATGATAAGAGGGAGCAAACACATATTTTATAAAACATTTTTCATCACAAAAAGTTCTGTTTTAGGTATTCTTTTTGCATGTTTTCATGCTGAAACCTATTTGCAAATTATTTTCTCACTTTTTTTTCACATGAAATGTACCCTCGATTATATGACAAGAAATTATATGGTGCTAATAATTTATTTAAAACCAGATCCATGTCTCACATTCATTCTGTGCTGTGAAATCAAGTAGATACAGAAGGGGAATTTTTTTTCTCTGAACTTTCTGACCATCTCTATTGTGGAAGAGAGAGTAATAGCAGGTATCGAGGGTGCCAATTATGTGGTGATGTACAAACCCACTGGAGAAAAATCTATATGATATTTTAATGCTAGTCAAACAGAACGATGAAGTTTAAATTAGCTTGAAGCTACTAAAAATTCTAACTATGGTTCTGCCTTCATTGTATGGGAGGGTGAAAAATAGCTTTACAGAAAAATATATGTCTATCTTCTCCATAGATGGGCTGCTGAAGCAGCTTTCTTTTGCTTAAGTGCAAGGCTCCATTTTTTGTTGTTTGTTCGTTACTCTGCTTTTCTATTTCTCCTTTCACTTTTCTCCTCTCATTTTTCTTGCTGACCACCTTTCCTCCCTCTTTCCAAAACATTCTGTTGTTGTTGTAATATTCATTTATCACCTTTATAAGCTCCTAGGGATGGTGTTACAATTTAGAGTTCTTGATTTAAAAAAAAAAAAAAAAGGAATGTTTCCTTGGGAAAAACTGCTGCCTCTGCATGACAAGTAGGTTGACGAAATGGAGAGTTAAGGACTAGAGGGAAGCTGAAACTTGCTCAAAGTCACCCCACAATGTTGTACTGGAGCAGTCTATTAAGGAGGGAATCACTGAAGAAGGGAATTTGGGAAAGAACAGAAATCTCACTTCCATTGATTCTGTCCATTTTCCAGAAAAAGCAGGTATAGTAGAATTATCTCCACTATGTGGGCAAGAAAATAGGGTGGGACAGATGATGCTTGATGAATACTTCTTTTGGGTCAAGAAGTTCACATGCTATATATAATCTTTAGGCAGGCCACAACTGGGTATTTTCAGCTCTGTTCTGTGGACAGTTCTAAGGTTTAGGAAGGGTAACTGGTCATGGCTGGAGAGTTGATATTAAGCCTTGGGAAAAGCCGGTGTTCTATGGGAGATGTGATCCAGGTCTGTCAGATTGTCCCACATGACAGTGAGAGTTGTCTGGAGATTCCAGAAAACTTTCTAGAGATCTCAGGAAATAAGCCCTGAGGACTGGCACGAACTCACCGAGATGCAATGGATTAACACTGCTTCACTATTGTGATACATATGCTCATAGCCAGGGTCTCAGAGTTGATAGGTCAGGGCAGGAGAGTCAGGTTGAGCATGGGTAACTATGCATAATTTGTCTTGAAAAACTGACTGCATGCCTTTTCTACCATCCTCTGAACATCCAATTCATTTCCACCTCTGCAGTTTGCACTTGTTCCCCCCACCACCACCACCAACCCCGATCAGCTTTCCATAGATCTTCATGAGGCTGGCTCCCTCCACGTCTCTATGAAAATGCCTTCCTTGATGTTCCATGCTATGTAGCCATGAGCTTTGCTTGACCCCATCTCTCTGTATCTTCTAACCCTACTTTATTTTTCTGCATGACACTACCACCGATTAACTTATAATTAATTCTGGTTTTAGTTTTGTTTCTTCTGTGAGAATGTCATCTCTAAGAGAGGTGGGTCTTCATACTTGTCTACCAAGAGAGAACAAAGAGTGATGTGCAATAATACTAAAAAATTGTTTCCTATTGAAAAAAAGAAAAAAAACTGACTGCATGACAAAAAAAGCAAAAGAATTAGATTTAAAAAGGTACATGTTATACTTTGTTGTGGATAGCAGGATTGTAGATGAGTTTTTCAATTTCCTTCATGGAAAATATCTTCATTTCTCATTAAAATAGTCAAGTGAAAGATTATTACTCCAAGTAGTAATAATCTACTGGCTCCCCCAGTAGATTATTACTACTTGGAGTAATAATAATCTACTGACTATAATCCATATATAATCTACTTGACTATAATCTACTGGCTCCCCCAGTAGATTATTACTACTGGGGGCTGGCTCCCCCTTCCTATTCTTTCTCTTTGACCTAGAGGCATACTCTTATTTTATTTTTGTATTTTTCTATACTTTGCTTTTTTTCCCCCATATATCCTATGTATTTATTTTACAATGCATTTAAAGACTTGATTAAAAAGTTTCCTGGGCTATATGATGAAGAGCTTTGGATTTGTTATCACATGTCTAATTGCCTGTTCCCGAAGTTTACCTTCTTCCAAAAATGATTGGAGAGGAAAGGATAAAAAAGGCAGACTTTAGTCCGATACACTGGGAAACACTGAGCAGGGATGAAGCATGACCACATTAGCAAATTAGACAAATTTTTCTAGGATGTTGTGCTTAGAATTTAGTCCCTAAACTAAAATTAAACCCCTGGACCATTGAACAAGTCCTCTGGGATGCATATTCCAGGTTGAGAACCTCTACTTACACTTTCCACGAACGTAGAGAACATTTAGGGAAGAAGAAGATGTTGGTAAGAGTAAAAACTCCCTCAATGACCTAGGTGAGATATAAAGAAGGACTGGCCTTGGGTGGTAGGCACAGTTCCCCCAGAAGATTCATGCAGAAGAATGACTGTCAGAAACCCAGTCCAACCAATGCCCATCACCTGGGTCTGGTGAAGCAGGTGATGCTGAGTTCCCGAATTGTTATCCATGATCTGCACTTATATACAAGCACAGCAGGACTTAGGAATCAATTACTTTTTGCATCAGTATAAATCTTCCTTAGAACAAGGCAGGTTGGGTTTCAACAAAATCATTTTTTAAAAGTGGGTTTGCCTATATTACTAAATATAAGTGCTGTGTGTGGGTTTTTTTTTGTGCACATTAATATATTTTTTTAATTCCCAGTTTGTCATTCAATAGTCATGTGTTTTAAAGAATGCTTTTATGTGGGCATATACTTTATTTTTTTCAGTCCTCTAAAAATGAAATATCTGCAGATCAATCAATTTTGAGTCCTTCATCAACTCTGATATGGGAGCCCTGATTTTTTGTCATAGTTCTCTTCCTGGCACCTCCCTCCCCCAAGTTGAAAGATGACATTGTTCACCACAACGATTCCCTCAGGATTCTCCCAAGTCATGCCTGCCAAGTCCCAATGACAAGATATAGGGGGCAGTGAGACTATTACATACTCTCCCTGCCACTTTCAATCAAGCCTAATGCAATCAGAAACACATGACTACATCAACACATCTCCTTTAATCAAATGTGATTAAGTCAGTCATTAGTTTTTCAAGACAAATAGAGGATACAAGTGCTTGTATTATAAACGTAACTGCCCCCCTTCTTAAGTGATTTGTTAGGAAGGAAGCCCTCCTAGCACAGAACTTAGGACCTGCAGAGGTCTTTGCACTTTTTCTGCTGGTGCTAATTATAATAAAGCATCCTGGGTTTGTGTGCACAATTCCTTCTTCGCTGTCCCCCTTCACAAAGCCCCACTATGTTGTCAAGCAGAATTTGGCTTCAGCTTGATCAGGATGATTTCATTATCCCATTGTTACTATTATGACTTGGGCAATTAGTAGTTTATAAGTATAAATTTATGGCAATCTGTGATCTAGGCGCATCGACAGTAGTCAGGGCATAATAAAAACCCAATCAATTTCTTTCATTTAATATGTAGGCTGTGACCCTAGTTTTGATTAGAACTCTTAGCTATTTCATCTTTAAATAAAAAAGAATGTCTGCAAGCAATTATATGGTGTGTTAATTGGATATTCCTTTTTATCTCTTATACTACTGAATGCATTGCTAACGAAATCCTTGTTTTCCCTTTCTATCTCTTTCTCAATACTGTCCCTTCTCTGCCTCCCTCCCTCTAACTCCATTAATTGTCTTTGTTTCCCTGCTTCATGGGCTCTACCTCATTCTTTTCTCCGACTTCTCCATTGTGATTGCTCCCTGGTCATAGTCATCGTGACTAAAATTAACACAGTACTCTGAGTGCTTCCTTCCTCTTTCAAGGTCACCTCTCCTCACTGTGTTCCAAGTAACGCACTTCCAGTCAAAGCATTCAGGCATAATGGAGACTAGGTCACAAGATTGTCTACCACAGTAGGCGCTCAATAGCTGGCAAATGAAGGAAGTTACCCACACTCTGTGTGTCACAATGTCTCTCTCCATTCTAGAATACCTGGCTAAAACCCATTCTGTTTTTCAAAGTAAGATTTTCCTGAAGCATCTACACTCTTGTTTGTCCAGGCCAAGAGATGGCAGCACTGGGAGGAACAGAAGACTACATCCATCTGAAGAGTGGTGAACAAAAGCCCCGACAAGATAGTTTTTGAAGTAAACTGATGTTACCTTAAAAATAAATTATTAAAGAAGAAAGAGTACTCTATTGCAGGAAAGGGGGAGGCCAGGTCTTCCAGAATCTCCATCTGCCAAGCAGAGATGAGGTTTCTTATCTGTGTCATAAGAATGCATCTCATGTATCTTGTACATTCATATCTTGTAAATTCATATGAGCCAGAACCTGGAGAGTGGGTCTTAAGAAATTTTTATTTATTAATGTCTCTAACAATACTTGTACACCCTTCATTTATTCACAGACTGATCAAATTGTCCATGTCATGTAGACACATCAGGAAGGGCACTGGTTTGACACTCGCTGCCTCACCAGGCTATAGCCTCTACTCTTTAAGTCTTGCTCAGATTTGTAGGGATTCCCTGGTGGACCCCAGCTTCCTGGCTCCTACATTTTCCTCATTTTCTGTTTTATTCCTTTGCTGTAAAGCATATTCTGCAGTAGTCTCCTGAGAAAGGATACATAGGAGATGATTTTTTTGGAAAGCTGATTTACCTGAAAATACTTTTGTTCTATCCTCAAAACTGATGGTCATTGACTTGGTCAGAATTCTAGGTGGAATTCTTTATCCTGTGATTTTCAAGGTGTCGCTAAAGGTCTTTGAGCTTTCCATGCTTCTGTTGAAATGACTGATGCCCTTCTCATTTCCAGTCCTCGAGATGGACTTCCCTTCCCTTCCCGTAATCCCGGTAAGTTTTAGAATCTTCTCTACCTTTGCATCTTGAGATTTCATGATGACATGCCTTGGGTAAAAGCCTCTTCATTTGATTTCTCAACAAACTCTTTCAATCTGCAAAGATTCTTCAATTGTGGACAGTTTCTGTGTACTTATTTTCCCTGATATTTTTTTCTCTTTTCTGTTTTTGTCTCAGAGTTCATATTTGCTAAGGTCTAGCAACCTATTTTTGATCTCTAGCTTTCTTGTCTTTTCTCTCCTAATTTCCATCTTTGCATTGCCTTTTTCTTACTTTTCTCTTTCAAATTTTATTGAACTTATTATTCATGTTGCATTTTTTAAGTTCCAAATATTCCTTCCTTTTGTGACTACTCTTACTAGCATTATTTTTCCAGTTCCAGGGGCAGTAATTTTTGTTTTCTCTCCAAGGAGATTAATACAGACCTGTTTGTCCCACCCAATCATGTTTTGAGTATGTCAATCTTCCTAAACAGCCAACTCTTCTTGATCTTCATTGTCTATCCTGTGACTACGAAATTGACTGAAATTTTTTTCTGATGTAGATCACAAACTAAAGTGTATGCAACACCAGGCCAGGGCCCACATCTGTTCTGTTTGCCAACATATACCCTGTACTTAACACAAGTTCCTATGTGTATAGGTTTTCTGGATATATTTGACAAATGAATAAATGAATGAATGATGCAGTAACTGGAATTTTCTGATTTTAATAAAACATCCAGATAAGAGGAAAATAGATGCTTTCTAGTTTTTATGTTGTCACAGCTATTCAGCAGCTGTTGACATGATAAAACAATTTTTGAGTGAGTGTGGTCCTGTCCCCAAGTCTACCTAATGGAAATGGAATTTTCTAAGAAATTACAGAAGCAGGAGATGTGAGGTGCTTAACAGAACTGTCCAATGAGTTCATTTATAATGTTAACAAGCCAAATTTGAGAGCAAGTTCAGAGGCCCCGATTGGACCTGTCAGCCAAGAGAGACAGCTGTCGGTCAGGATTCATGGCAGGCACACGCTCTCCCCCACCCCAGGGCCAACCTGCGAAGGGGGGCTGGGTGGGAGGGGGTGGGAAGATAACAGAGATAAATCTAAATTCATTCGGGAAGCAGTCACACTCAATGACATATTCACTGACTTCTTCAACAGCTCATTTGATAATGTTCTCTCTGCACTATTCATTTTTCTGAAAGATGAAAGCTGGCTGAGGATCTCATCTGCTCACTGATGCAGGGAAAGGATTTGAAATTAGCACACACACCCCCATGCACACACAATCTGAAATGGGGTGTGGGTGGGGAAAGAAGCAAATGTTCTAATGACCAGTTTTGTGGTTGGTCCTGACACAGGAGACTATGCTGGTGTGAGGTCATCTTTAATTAGTTATTCATTATAATTCAACAATATGCCAGTGCGCAGACACAAGGCTCACTGGGGCTGGAGGTCTATGTATTTGTGTAAAGAATCTGCCTGCTCAGAGGCAAATCATGACTTGCAATGGAAAGGAAGCAAGGTCAGAATCTTGGTCCAGGTGTTCCAAGTCTTATTGCCCATTTGACATTAATCAATGGGTACTGATTTTCAGTCATCAAGCAGAGTACAGCGGTACAAGAAAAAATGAGACACAGGTCAGGATTTTCTGGAACCATCTTCTAGTGAGGAAGACAGTCACAGAAACATAAACAGGAATGTCCATGTGTCTTACTCTACCATTCCCTGCAGGGCAGGCTCTCCTTTGACATTCCCCATCGGCAGGAAGGTCAGCTTTAGTTTCATTTGGTGCTCGCCCATTCTTAAATGAATTTTTGTGCTGGATTATCAGGAGTACCACTTTGGAATCAGGTAAATCTGGGTCTGACCCCTGACTCTGCTATTACATAGCGCAACCAAGAGCAATTGCCTTTGGATGTATCAGTTCACTTTCCTCCTTGGTAAAACAAGGATAATAAAAATCTAACTTTCCGGATGAAAAAAACACGAAGAATGAAACCTGAGGTGTCAATTCCAAAGTGTCCATGCCCCATCCTGGTAAACAGGGCCTAGCAGGGCCTGGGGGAGCAGAAGAATGACCCTGAAGTGAGTGCAGGATATGGAAAGAGAGTCTCTGCTCCTTATTCCTAAGCTAGCGCTTAGAGCTCCAGAACTTTGATGGGAAAAAAAAAAAAAAAAAAACACACAATGTGCCAAAGGCATTGTATTCTTACTAAAAGGTGAAATATGTTCTTTGTCAAAATCTGGGTAAATATTCTTGATAAAGATCATCAGTTCAAATAAAGTCAGAGAGGGAAGGGGACAGGGGACATAAAAACAAGCATGACAGAAATCAAAAGAAAACAAAATTTCAAAATCCCAGCCAGAGGGTATAAAAGCTTTTAGCCACCATTGAGGCAAAGTTTAATGACCTTGATTTTTTAAAATCCAGTTCCTAAATCCACTGGTAAAGAATAACTAGATGCATTTATTTTTTTATTTTTAATTATATATGTATGCATATGTATGTATATATATATGTATGCATATGTATGTATATACATATGTATGCATGCATGTGTGCATGTACATATTTCACTTCTTTGTATTCCCCAGGGTTCAGTTAGATGCATTTAAAGGGACAAACAAAGAGTGCACCCTTCGTAGGTATTCTCTAAAATGTTACTTCTTCCAAGTTCACTTGACAACCCATGAGCTAACTTGGGATACAGTTCAAACACATATGGAAAAACTATCCTGTTTCCAAGATAAAGCATGTCTGCCAATAGTCAACTCTTCTTGCTCTTCACAAGAAGACCCGAGGCCTTACACCTGAGATTCTGCAGATTGGAAAACCACAAATTCAGGAGGGGCAGGAAAATGCTTTCTGCATTTCAGTATATGAGTATCAGGTTGTTGTTTCCAAAGATAAAGCATTAACCAGTGGTGGGGAGGTGGGAAAAGGGTGGGAGCAGCTCCAACTCCAGGGAGTGAGGGAGTCATTGAATTTCAACAGCTATTTCAGTTAATCTTATAATCAGATGGTTCTTTACCTCATTGGGTGGAGGGAAATCTGAGAATTGTTCTAGTTTGTCTTTTTTTTAATTAGGAATTTTTTTTAGTGCATTTCTATCTGATGTCAGGAAAATGATATAAGGTATCACCCATGTTAGTCATGACTTTAGTGATTCCTTTTGCTAAAGGATAATGTCTTTGTCTTAATCTTATTTAGAAGGAAGAGGAACCAGTTTCTCATAGGTGAAGAGGTTTTATTTTAAGGATACAGAGAGATGGTTTCTATAGCCAAGAAAGCTCTTACCTCTACTGTTTGTGTGCCTGTTCCACTTTATGCTCCCTGTCAGCAATGCCATTTCCATTGACATTCACACTTCTGACCTCTTCATCCAGCTCTCCTGCAGGTGCTACTCCAGCAAGAGTGTTGACCAGGGACTCCATGTGATAGTGCTCAGGTTCTCAAGTTCAAGAATGCTGGCAGCTCAGGTCAAATCTGAACTCTGCTCACACAAGGTGTAACAACAGAGAAATATGCTGAGAGTGTGTCACTAGGTGATTTGATGGTTACACAAAATGTCACAAGTGGAACTGCACAGACCTAGGTTGATATGGTCTCTATACTAAGCCACAGGAGCTAGTCCTTGGGGACCACCATTGTCTTTGGAGTCCATTGTTGAATAAAATGTCATCATTAAGGGGTGCATGACTATATAGCCCTTGGGGTTCATAGTCACCCTGGTATGTGGGTGAAGGGTATCCTGGCTGCTGGGGTTCCAGGAGGCAGTGGCCAAGATCTTCCAGAGGGGATGTGTACAGGAAAGCCTCACGTGATGATTGTTGTTTCTAATAAGTTGTGGGGTTTGGGGTTGTTTTTTTGGTCATTTAAAAGGAATATATTATTTTTTATTCTATTAGAAATTATCTTCAAGTTATATTTTGCTTAAAGCTTTTCATCAGGGTTAAGGATGCACAATGCTCTTGAGTCCTGCCTACATTAAATGAAGGCCTGAATATATTTAAAATTTTCCCACCCATTTCCCTTAGCTGAGATGATCTAAATTTCAGATCCTAATTATTGCTGGATTATTATTGGCACTATGTACCATTGAAAAATTATATATATATATATAATATATATATACATATATATGTGATCTATATACTATAAAAATCTTTCTTTTACTAAATTTCTTTGATCACTAGTATTTTCTACTGTGACATTTTAGTGCTCTGGTTCTTTATATGATGATTCACACCATTGTTGCAACATTTGTTCATGTTATAATCACTACCTCACTTGACAACCAGGCAAATTTCTTTTCCTCAGAAAGAGTTCAAGGGTGCCTTATCTGAGCAGCTCTCTCAGAAACAAAAGCATATTTTCCTTGCCTTCCCATATGGAAAACTTCTTCATTTGTTATATGTAGTCTCCAGTTACAGTCTTCGTGTTTTTTTTTTCTTATATGCTATGAAGAGACTTTGTTTACTATTGAAATTTAGTAGATTTTTGTATCATACCAGCTTGTTTTGTTTATCTTCTTCCTTTTTAGATGACTGCTGATTTTTCTGTCTCTGGATCTGTGGTGCATTGTTTCTGAAAAACTTTTAAAAGTCACCAAAATAACTCCAGATGTTTGATTATCTTTAATACTTCGCATGTCTGTCACCTTGCCTTAATTCCTAACACTGATGCTTACTTTTCCTTATTCTCAATTTATTCCGTTGAAAATTTAAAAAGGAAATAGAAGGCAGGAAACACGTAGCTTCCTAATTTAGCCATTCTCTGATCTTGCATTCTCTTCTAATTTCTAAATGCTGTTTATCTAGAAACAAATGCTGTTTCTAGATATTTGCTGTCAAAATGCATGGCAGAGGAAAGGGATAGGATTGCACTGAAATTAATGCTTCGAACTGGCTTGAGACAAAACCCCACTCCAGGAGGCAAAATAATGAGTAAATTTAAGGTAGATAGAAACACAGATCAGGCTGAAGTAAGTTCCTAAATAAGAATCAGGCCATTGAAAGATGACTTGTGGTCAAGTTCAGCTAGAGAACTTGAGGGAGGACTAACCAGGAATGATACATGTCCTACATGGCAACTTTCAGCCACGTTGGCAGTACCCAGACCACTTATTAAAATGATAACACAGAACCCCTACCCCAGTTTTGACTCTTCCTATTCCCTTTTTTGCTCTCACATTCATTCCCCTGTTCCTATTGGCCCTACGTCCTAAGCGAGTATATCATGCTTCCTCTCTTCATAGTCAATCACTACCATGCTAGCCTCAGTTACCTCAACTATAATAGGTTTTCTTAGTTCCTTGGTGGCTTCTTACATCTCAAATTCAAATTATTCATATTTATTTCCAAGACAAAACTTCTTTGTGGTTCCCCTTATCTTCAGGATGTTTCCAACACTATTGGTCCACTAGTCCATTTTACATGGTACCTCAATAATCACAGCCCCCCCACCCCCGAGTCAGTCTGATTGGTTGTTTCCCATTTTCCCTTTCCTTCAGAAGGGCACCATCTCCCTCTTAGCTACAGGTTTATTCATATCCTATTTTCTTGGCCAGAAACACTCCATCACCCATCATTCTGAATGCTAAAATAGGTCTTCTTTGACCTTTAGATTTTTGTAATATATGTCTCTTGGCTTATCTTCATCCTGTAAATAAAGTTCCTGAAAGCTTGTAAATGGTGAAAAATAATAGACTATAGTGGGTTCAGTGGAGACTCACAAAAAACTAGGTGTATGTTCTAGGCCCCAGAAACTGTGAATGCTCCCTTATTGGAGGAAGTCTGCAGATCTGATTAAGGATTTTGAGATCATTCTGGGTTAGGCAGGTAGTCCTGAATCCAATGGCAGGTATCCTTATAATACAGACAGAAGAGGTGAGGACATGAATGAGAAGGTAGTAGCACAGACTGGTATGATGCAGCCACAGCCCTGAAAGCAGCAACTACCAAAAGCTGAACAAGCAGCAGTATTTCCTATAGCATCTCAGGGGCAGTGTGGCCAAGCGACACTCTAATTTTAGACTTTTGGTTTTAGATCTCTGAGAGAATAACTTTCTGTTGTTTTGACCCCAGAAGTTGGAGTAATTTACTATAGTAGTACTGGGAAACTCATGTTTAGGTGTTTAGGTCAAGCATATGCCTGGACTGACTTTATCTGCAATGGACTTTTTTTTCTGAATTTTATTTTATGTTGATCATTAAAGGGAAAGGAACTGGAATCCAATGTCTCATATTTTGTCCCCATCAATTTTTAAATGTTCCCATCCCTTTTTAAAGATCAGCTGAGCCTTTGTCCTGGCACTTACCTTAGGATAGATGCAATTACACTGGTTTAACAAGATGCCTACAATGATTGCCTTCCCTGTCTGAACCAGTGTTCACTCAACCCCATTGATTGGTATCATCTGTCTCTTAAATCGCCTCTTCTTTTCTCACTTCTCTCTTTCTCATCTCACCCTTCTCACACTTCAGCAGTTTCCCTGAAATGAGAGTACACAGCTAGTGTGCCCTGTCTCAAGTGGCGAGCCAAATTTCATTACCACTTGGAGCACTTTAAATCAATATTTGGGCATTTAATGATTTTGCTCATTTTATTTGAATACATTAGAGAAGTCTGATAGGCCTATTAGGGTCCCTGTGATTAACATCTTCGAATCAGCAAAAGGTGCCAATTTTAAAAAATCGGCTTGTTTCAAGCCCACCATAAAAATCTGCATAATTTAGAAATTATTTTATCATTTTGAATATATATTAAAAAGTAGTTTTCAGTGTTTAATTAAAAGATATCGTCAACATATTTTAAAGCTAGCTACCTCCTCTGTATACTTAGAGTTGAAAGGAAGAAATATTTGGGGCCAGCTCCAATTTGTAAACTAGCTTCACATCACATTTCTGCCCAAGGCACACATGACCCTCATTCATCCTGGTGCCCCTCATTAGAAGCAGATTTACAATTAATCAGATGAACTGGAATCTCCCCTTGAGCACCCTGTATTCTCAAAATTAAGTAGCTCCTTTAAAGCCTTAACCCCAGAAGCAGAAATCCTAAAGGTTTTCTGTATTCTACTTGAGGAAGTCCATGCTTAGTCATGGTTCTTGCATTCTGCAAGAATTAAAGTTTGAGAATATGAGTAAAATTTACCCATTTCACCCCTACTTAAGACCTATGATGTAGTTGTATATGTCAAGTACAGGCTCATAACTAAATATAAAACAACTTAATGATTGTGTCTAACAGTTGTCTGTACTTTTGTTCAAAGAGGCTTGGATAGGCCTAAACAATGCACTAACAAAGCCTTCTGTCCAACTGGTCAGTGGGGAAATTTGGATCCAGCCTTAAAGCTAGAACCTGACACTCACCTGGCATGATGCTGTGATGTAGATGTCAACCAGAAACTATCATAAGAAATACAGAGAAATACTTGATCATTGAATACACAAAGAAACACACAGGACTGAAAATATGAAACAAATATGGGACAGAACTATGCCCAAATATGAACAAAGCTGAATTGGTTGTCTCAGGGTCTCAGCCTCATGGGTAATGGGCACATGATGTGTGGGTTCATTACATGAGCTTAACAATGTCAATAATAGATGCAAACCAATCTTAGCTGATTTCATCTCCCACCTTGGTCCTCTACATACTCTCCAGCATCCCCCTAGGTCCTGTAATTAGCCCATCCGGGCTGATTCTCCTTTCTGTGCTTATTTAATTAGCAGTGCCCCAGTGGGGACTCTGGTTTCTTGTTTTACTTCTGTTCCTGAGTCTCGTAGGACCTCAGTCCTTTTCTCTGGACTCAAGCACTCAGCAGTCATTACTCTCCAGAAGAGCAATGCTTTCATGTAAGGATTCAGGACAACAGGAAAACAAAGGGAACTGGAAGCTGCTGTGGTCTCATTCTGAAAAGATAAAAGATGAACCAGGATACATTCCCAGCAAGTAAAGGTTTTAAGGTGAATGGTAAAGCATGCGACAAAATGTTTCATATCTCACTCAGCTACTGGTGTCAATGTGTTAGTAACAGATTGAACTACACAGATTAATATGATGCAGCTATCACTGTAGAAAGTTATGGGCATTAGGAGGGCAAAGAAAGGTCATTAGGAAGACAAACAAGTAGTCAATGAGCTATGCGGAAAGGAGAGAAATGAGTGACAGAGTTCAGAAAGAAAAGACACCGAATTTCTCAGTAAAGAGACCTTCTAGACTTATGGTACTCCAACCTCCCTTGACCTGAAATGCCCTCACTAGCTAGCCACTCTTGCTCATTTATGGGCAGAGGATACATCACCGACATTAGGAATATCCTTTGAAGGTGGATAGGACAGTGCCAAGCTTGGTACTACAGGTGCTGGTCTTTGTGCAGACTTGCAAAATAACTAGCACTAAACTCTACTTCCTACTCTAAATTATATTTTCCAAATGTCTCATTAGAATCATAGATACCAACCTGTGAATTTATACATTGAATTCTGTTACCACTTGCATCCACTAATCCAACTTGGACACTGGATATTGACTCCTAGGCACACACTATAACACTCTGCCATCAGCCTCAAGTATAAGTAGAGTAAACACTCTCATGCATTTCCATTTCATTTTTGGAAGTAACCAATATAAATATGAATGGTTATTAAGCACCAGGCCATGATCTGGGCATTGGTACTAACAAATTAACAAGACACAGGTGGTGGTGTGGTTTCTAGTTATAAACTAAGCAATAAAAGGGATGCACAATTCGAAATCCCTAGGAATTTGACTGTAGCTATGAGGCCACCAGAGTGGGGAGATAGAGGATGGAAAGGAAACAGGACAGAGACTATGGCACAGCATTAAAAGTGCTCGGTAATAGGTGTGACATGGTAGCATACATCTGAGAGGTGCAAACTTATACCTCTAAAGCACATGCAATGCAATAAACCAATGTTGCCTCAATAAAAGTAATAAAAAATAAGTATACAATCTTTATCATAGCATCATTACAGTATGCTATAGTTTCTGTTCTGTTAGCACTAAAATATAACCACCTCAGAATTAGAGACAGTGCCATACTCTACTAATTGGATAGGTTTAGATGTGATCTAAGACAGAACTAGATTCAAACTGCAATGTTTCTGTGATCTTAGGAAATTACTTATACCCACCCATGTAGACCATCTACTTCTCTACTACCAACCCATTCTCAATATACAGACCAGAAGAGTTAGACTTTCTTCATGTAGAATTAAAAACTATGAGAACTGTTCTCCCACTATACACAACTAGATTAGACAAATATAGGTAGATAGATAGATAGAGAGAGAGAGAGAGAGAGAGATAGATAGATAGATAGATAGATAGATAGATAGATAGATAGATAGATAGATAGATAGATAGATAGATAGACAGATAGATAGATAGACAGATAGATAGATAGACAGACAGATAGATATGTATTCAGGTATTAGATAAAAATAGGAGACTGTGATTCCTGGGAAAAGAAAAAAAGATTAGTTATGTGGTTACAACTTCTTAGTATCTAGAGGTGTTTTCAGGCCATAATGCTAAAAGGGAAATCCTAATCAAAGTTCAGCAGTACCTCTGAATAGAGGAGACAGAGTTCAGAGCTTGAAGAAAATCATGATGTCTGGAATTTGTGGGGCAGGATAATTATAAGAGGAATATTCACATAAGAGTTTAGAGATCATCAGTAGGTTTCCTGCACATTTTTAGCTTATTGTTCCATGCAGCATTAGAGGAAACTACCCAATTTAAAAAAAAAAAAAAAAAAAAAAAAAAAAACTAGAAGGCAGCGATTCAGAAATTCTGACTTTATACAGGGTTGAGAAGAGGTTGGGTTCCTCCAAACCTGGGCGAGAGAATAGGAGGAATCTTCTCTGAAGATATAAACTGCTCAGGATTTGCAATAGCATAGCTAAAATGCAAGCCTCAGAAACATCAAACTGAACTACAATGTACTATGTTGCCTCCCAGGACAACCCCAGCATCCTTTAAATAAATCTGTCAAAAGTAATTGCCCAAAATATGAATGCATACTGTTTTATATGAAATAAAAAATGTAAACAACAAAAATATGACATGAAAACAAAGAAATAACAGAGATTATGGAATTAGAAAATATTACCTTAAAACAGTTATTATGAATCTTATCCATGTGCTTAAATGTGTAAAGTAAAATGTATACATGATGAGGAGAGAAACTAAAAATGCAAAACCAAATGGAACTTTTGGTGATTTAAAAATTAAGAATGGGATGAAAAACATACTAAATGGGATTATCAGCAGACCAACTACTACAGTGAAAAGCTCAAGTAAATATCAAGGCATAGCAACTGAAACTATTCAACAAAAAAGCACAGAAAGAAAATAGAATCAAAAATAAGTTAAAATGCTTCAGTCTTCAGTGAATTATAAGAAAAGATCAAGTGACCACCAAAATATATTTGAGGTCCTAAAAGGAGAGATAAAACATAAAGGGAAGTCATGAAAAATATTTAAAGAAATAATGACTGAAATTTCTCAATTTAATTAAAATGAAACCCAGTGATCCAAAATGTCCAATGAATTCAAACACAAGAAAAAAAAAATAACTTAAGCATGACATAAATTCTTAAAAAACAAGTGCTGAGAAAGAAGCAAGTCTTAGACACAGCCAAAGAATAAAGATAAAAAAACATAGACAAATGATGACTGATTTCTTGTCAGAAAATATAAAGACTAGAAGACAATTTTAAGAAAAAAACAAATAAAACTTCAAGCCAGGCGAAAGTATGCTTCAAAACTGAAAGCTAAAAAAGGATTTCTTAAAGTCAGAAAAAAATCAGAATTTACTGCCAACATTTCTTGGATAAATTTGGGGTAGTACAATTCTTCAGACAGTAGAAAAGTAATACCAGGTGAAAATTTGGATCTGAATAAGGGAATTAAGAAATTGTAAATATATCAGCCAACATAAAAGACTTTTAAAATCAATAAAATTTTAAAAGCAAAAGCAATAAAAATATACTCTAAGATTTATACTTTTGTACCTTTATCTGTAGGGGATGTTTCGAGACTTCTAGTAGGTGACTGAAAACATCAATAGTACCAAATCCTATATATGCTATTTATTTCCATACAGCTATGCAGATCATAAAGCTTAATTTAGGAATTTGGTACAATAAAGGTTGAACAATCATTTGTAATAAAACAGTATAATCATAGCAATATACTCCAATAAAAATTGTGGGAATGTTTTCCTTCCCTAAAATATTTCATTATGGTAGAACCTTTATGGAAAATGGTATTAGACATTCTAAAAATCTAAAATTGCAAATGCTGTTTGATCCAACAATATCCAACAACATATTCTGAGGAATAAGAAAACATTAAAAAGATTTATACACCCCTATGTTCATAACATTATTCATAATAACCAAGGTCTGGAATCAGTCTAAATGCCTGACAGATGAATGGTTAAAAAAAAAAAAAATGAAAAACTGGAGTACTATTCAGCTGTTGAGTAACTGAAATGACACCTTTGGGGACAATATGGATGGTTCTTGAAGTGATTATGTTAAGTGAAATAAGTCATTAAGTGAAAAACAATTACTGGGTGGCTTCACATATTTGTGGAATATATATTACTAAAGAAAGCAAACTGACAAAACACAGGAAAAATAACTTTTTGTTTTTTGTTTGTTTGTTTATATGTATGTTTCATGTCTTTGTATTCCCCAGGGACCACCCACTACCTTCCCTTCCTGACCACTCCCTCCCATGAAATATAATTCTTATACTGAAAAACATAGTGGTTACCAGAGAGAAGGAGGAGAGAGAAATGGAGGGCGTAGACAAATTTGAAATATCTTATTGTGGATATGTTCAGATGGTGGTTGACTATAACTGTCACTGCCAATAAGGTGGAAAACTACTTCACAAAATACGTGCATTTCTGTACACAGAAATCCCAAATTCAACAAAACAATTACAGAAGGAAAGTAAAGACCTAAATAAATGGAAACAAATATGCCATTCACATTACTAAAATGTCTGTTCTCCCAGCTTTATCTGGTAAGTCCATGCAACCCCAATATAAAACCAAGTATGATTTTTATAGAAATTAGCATGCCAACTATTAAATTTACCTGGAAGTATAATCTTAAAGTCAAATGGGTTCATTTTCAAGTACCGGGTCTGAAGCTTGCAAACTTTAGCAGACCCTGAGAACTGTTTATCCAAAACTCCATCCTCCCTTCCTTTCCTTTTCTTGTTGGCAGGCCTTATTTACTTACATATCTACTCTTCTCTTTGGTATTCTTGTTCCCCAGGTAAATCTTCAAATGAAACCCCATTCCTCTTACCATCGATTGGTTTAGAGGTCAGTCAATGAGATGTGAGTGCTGTTCTATTGAATGACATCTAGAAAGACTTCCGAATGATAAAAGAGACATATCTCTTCTCTTCTACTGGACATGTCCTTAGTAAATATTAGCTCAGGAACTAAGGATCTCAGGAGATGTTTTCTCATGAACAATCTGAAAAGTGGGAAAGTAGAATAAAAAGATGGAAAAACCTGGATCTTAGGTGAAGTTCTTAGCCTGTAAATTACCCAGTCCTGTGGAGCCATCTTTTGGAGGGACTGATACTCTATGCGAAAATAAACCATCCTTGTTTCATTTTACTTTTGGGTTTCTGATATTTACAGTCAGACGTATCCTGACAAAAGGATACCTGTTTTGGTAAGTTAATTGCTGTGTACTACAGTTTCCTCACCTCTAAATCAGTAATAATAATGATAATATCATAACACTTCATAACTTTTTTGAAGATTAAATGAAATAATTTAAGCATTAATATTAAGTATTGAATACATAATAGCTTTCATTATTATTATAACTGCTAATAGATTGGCTTTTACCCTTGAAATTGAGGGTAACCCATGACTGAAAGACATTTAATTCAATCAACAAATACCTAACGGCTGACTGCTGTATCTCACGGCCTTTCACAATACTTGAAAATGAGTTCTTGTTTTTTAAAGCCCACAGACTAGAGGGAAAAGAACCCAGAAAGGGGGCAAGTATGATTTACAATTGCCTTGACTAGTTAACCACAGGGTGTCTATGTTTCACTGAGAAAGGGCCTTGAACCATGTAATTATGGCCCAGAAGAGTATTAAATCAATAGGTAACAAATAAGCTAGGGTCTAGAGAACAAGAATGAAATATCCAGATACCAAGACCCAGTAGAGGATATGGACAGTGTTCCAGGCAAAACAAAAAGTGTATTAACAAAAGCCAGGAAACAAAGAAGAGCAAATAATTCAGCATGGTTAAGCCAGAGGCTGTTAGTCTGAGAGACAAATGGGCACACTGAGAACATAGACAGAGTTCTTCTAAGTCAAGAAAATGAGAAATCTGCATCCCCCTTGAAGGACTTCTAATTTAGAAATCAGTGTAAAGTAGGTCTTCTAATAAAAACCGTGCTGCTCCTAGTTCATGTTTCTAAATATGAATTTGACCTGTTATTTATTTAAGATGTGAAGCTCTTGCCTATACATCAAAGACCTCAGTTTAAAAAAAACATAAAATCTGACTCAAGTTAAGATTGGAACTTTTAAACTGGGGCAAGTTATAAATTAACCAGTTTCTCACTGTATGCATGAACTGGAGGCTCACACTGAACTAGGTCACAGACCTGGACTGGACTAATTGGTTTTGATTTTTTGGATTCCCTTGCTGTGACTGATATTCTGGATAAGGCAGAGAGGGAAGTTGGGGAATGTTGGGAAAGCCATAAGGTGCTGACGTACAACAGTAATCAAATCTAGATACAGTCTCTTAGACATGCTATGGTCAGAGTTCTCAACTTAAAATGGCACCCTTTCTTCAAATGTTCAAGTTTATCTTGGTACACTGCCGAAATGGCCAAACATTCCTCCATTCTTGTGCACATGCCTTTTGCATTGTGAATGCAGTTTTATCAAAACCCTATCAAGAGAAGAGAGTCTGCCTCTACTCCTTAAATCTCAGTTTGGTTTTTACCTATTTTGGCCAATGAGATGTTAGTAAATGTGAAGCATCTGGAAAGCACTTATTTACTGCAGTTTGACCTATTTTTCTGCTATTTGGAAACCTACAATCATGATGTAAACAAACCCAAACCCACCTACTGGAGGAATATAAGCAATGTAAACAGAGATGACTACTCATCAGAGTCAGAGCTCTCACAAACTGACTAACCACCTGCAGCCCTCCATCTCTTGAGAGACCCCCAAAGTATTACCCAGCAGAGCCCAGAACAAACTGCTAACCACAGAATCTTCAATTAAAAATACTGTTATTTTCAAGTCACCACATTGTTAACTTACATCGATCAACAACAAAAGCTTACTGTACACTCTCTAAATGCCTCAACACCAAGAACAAATGACTTAAGACCTGATTTGATTAGAATAGTGGTGAAAGAAAGGGAACTTCAGCCACTCTCTTCTTAAAAGCCAGGAACACTAATCCTTGGTAGTTACTAAATGGTCTCTACAGAATCACCAGACCTCTGGGTTACAGTCTGAGCAGTTTTTCAAGTTCAATGTTCATTTTGTAGATTAGGACACTAAGGCCCAGAGGGGACCCTGAAACCCTAAGTCAATCAGTGAGTATCTGGCCCTGGTTCATACAAAGAATGTAAAAACTAACTAGAAGCAATGAGGCATCTATGCTAAGAGGATTTAAGTTGAGAAGCAATTTTAACCATCTGTGAGAGATAAGTCTATGAGGGAATGGAGTTACCACAGCACATGGCATAGACAAGATGATATGTCAAATGCCAAAGACATTATATGGACCCCAAAACAGCTAAACAAGCTCTTCCTTTGCATTGGCCAGTTGAACAATGAGTAATTCCCATCTGGCTCTTTAACCATAATGAGCAGCATTTCCCATTACTTATAACCAAGATATCTAACAGGCTCACTGTTTCTGACATTAATTGAGCTTCACTTGGATGATCAGTACCTAAACTGATACTCAGTACTTTTGATTTCCAAATATTTACCAGTCTCTCTCCAACAGCACAGGATAAAGGTAACTCATCATTGTGTGTCTTCCCAAAGCAATTAGGTATCTGGAAATCTCCTTATATGAAGAAAGTAGAAATGGAAGTCAGGCAGATCAAATCCTACAGTGGAGGATTGGGAAATAGAAATGCATGGAATTTTATGAGGGTAGACTGGCAGTTTTAGGAGGTATGTCAGAGGCTAAAAAGAATTACCTGAAGTTGACTGTAAGCAGGTAGCCCATGCCATTAAATTATGGGTCTTTAGCATCTTGAATCTGGCATTGGAATCGGTCTCAGGTTATGGGTGGGAAGGGGAGTATTGCTCTTGGTGAGATAGAAGGGAGCTCAGGTATGAGACGAAAATGGTGATCTGGGGACCAGCATCCAGAATGACTAGTACCATAAAGCAGACATGAAATAGACCCTGACATGCAGAATAATGTCACCAGCCTGACAAATCCCTGTCCTTGGAGTGTGAACCCACACCACAGTTGGACAAATGTACGCTCTATTTAATCATCAGAAAGTAAAAATAGGCCTTTCCTTCTTCTACTTGTTTGCAAATTGAAAGTCTAACAACTTTACCACTCAACTGCTTGATGATTAGTAGGCGGTAATTTAAACTATACACATTATGCTAAGTATCCTTATATTAATTCAGTCTGAGTGAGTTTTTATAAAATGCTTTGTTCTGCTCAATAAAGTTAATTATATGTTCTATGTTTCATAACTGAGTGTCTTGATTTTTTTAAACATAATGGCAGCTTCAATTGCATTTCCTTATCAACTCGGGTGTGTAACAAAAAGCAATCCTTATAAGGAAGCAGTGCTATCTGTTCCCTAACCCTCTGCCCCATTCACCCCCCAAAAGTCCTATAGGGACTGGGTAGTCCTCTGTGTTCATAAAGGACTGATGTACCTAAGAATCAAAGTTTTAAGTAATCAGTCCCTAGGAAATATATCTAATGTGGAAGGGGAAGGTGAGATGCGGTCTAGGAGTTATAAGAAAAGGCACTCAAGATTGGGTTTTATGTGCTTTAAAAACAAGAGGTTAAGGATTTACCCTTAACCCAATATATGATCGGTTCTCCAAAGTGCAGGCCTATTCTGGAAAGCTTAGCTCCTGGTGGTGGTAAGGGATCCCAAGTAAACCCCTGTTTAGATATGCTGTACTCACTCTGGGTCAATATTCTAGGAAGATGTAGAGGAGAAATAAGACTTACATAAGGTTATAATAGATGTAAGAATGATCACTAATATTGAACACTTATTTCAAGCACTTTAGACCCATCTAGTTGTCCTTAGAGTCCTATAAGATGGTTTTTATGACCCCTCAGAGTAGAAATGAGGAATACCGAGGTTTGGAGAGGTTGGGTAGGTAACTTGGGCATAGAACCAAGTACCTTGGGCATTGAGCCAGGAGGGGTGATCAGGAACCAGCACCCTGAGACTGAAATCAGAACCAGGTCATCATTATGAAGAGAATGGAAAGAAATAGTGCAGCTAAACCTCTCCTAGGGTACCAAAGAAGTGGCAGGGCTAGAAGTAGAGTTCAAGGAAGCAGAACCTGAAACCTTTTCAGAGTGAGTCCTCTCTCTGCATTGAGCAACCACAGGTTCAGGCTCATACATGCAGGTAGCCAATAAGGAGTCAATAGACGCTGCTAAAGAACAACCTAAGAATCAGAGAAGGAAAGGGGGAAAAAGTCCTTACCATCTCATCATTACAATACTTAATATATATTTTTCATTAAATCAACACTATTTTCTCCCTCCTCCTCCCCATCTCCCTCTCTCCCTTCCCTCCCCCTCCTCTCCCTTCCCCTCCCTTCTCCTCCCCCTTTCCCTCTTCTTTCTCACCCTCTTCCTCCTCCTTCTCTTTTTCTCTTTTCCCCTTTCCCCTTCTTTTTCCCTCTCCAAATACCCAGCATAGGGTTTAGGACATAGTACAAAATGAATACATACTTATTAAATAAACAACTTTATTTATGTAATTATTACAAATAATTTACATGAACACTGCAGCATGCAGTTTAGTTCAGTGGAAAGATAATAGAATTGACAGAAGAGCAGTATTTAAATGCAGGCTTTAATAGTTTTTTTTGGTTTTGTTTTGTTTTTTGGTCCATGTGCTCACAGGCAAGTTATTTCACCCACCACAAGCTCATTTTTATTAATCACATAAAATAAGACTTAACAATAAACTTACCCTCAGGCCTATTTTCTAAGATCAAGTGAGATAAAGCATATGAAAATATTTTAAGAACTGTAAAATACCATATCCACATTAGGTTCCATTAACCTTCCTGCTTACAAATATACTTACAACCTTTCTCAGGCTATGCACTGGCAGTGACATTTTAAGTAGAGGTACAGATCACCAGTCAGGGATGGCTTCACAAGTTGCTGTTTGCTGGCCTAATTGTGGTGGAAATACCTCTGCTAAGTGCTCAGAAAACTCAGGTTTTGGCTCCAGGCTTTTCCATTGAACTGCTATGTGACCATAAACAAGTTAACAGGACTTCTGCACCTCTAGCTTCATCCTGCAAAATACAGATGAAAATTACGTCCACTCTTCCCTCCTTAAAGGTTTGTGGTGAGGAAACCAGGATTGTAAAAACCCCAGGAACTGGAAGCCATCTTTCTTCTCCTTGCATTCAACCTGTGCTGTGTATGTTACACACAGCTCCAAGGGGATGTCCAAGCCACAGTCCACCCCAGGTCATCTGTGGGCATAAGGAGAACCTGAGATAGTAATCCAAGGGATTCATCAAACAATCGATAAATGTTCTGAGCACCAGTGAGTTCTCAAAATCTAATTAGAAAATAAAGATGCATTTCATCCGAGAGAAAGGTACCACAGGGAATTAAAAAAACAATTAATCCCCCTTACTACTATCAAAAAAAAAAGAAAAGCAGACTTTTTTTTTACAAATGACTTATTTCTTTTCTAAAATTTCTATAACTTTCATTTCATTTTCTTGATTTGTAGAGATTTCACAATAATTAGAAGAGGTAATGGTGAGTATTCTTGCTTTATCCCTATCTTGTTGTGGGGGGGTGCTTTCAATATTTTGCTACTGAGTATTTCTTCTACTTCAATTTTTTAGAAAAGAAACTTATTTACAATATTTTTGTTTTTGTTGATTGTACACATATATATAATAATAACACTGTCTACCCCAAAGTTCTCCCAACACCTTATCACTCATGGACCATCTGTCTTTTGTGCCCTCCCCTCCCCCATTTTCTTTCTCCTTCCCCTCTCTCGCCCTATGTTTCAGTTCTATATTTTTGACAGAGAAAATCGAACTTTATTCAACACACATCTGCTGTTAACTTATTAAGGTTTAGTGTCAGGTTCTCCTAGGCACATTTCTATGCTTGTTATCAGTTAGCCTTCCCACCAGCCCAGGAGAGCAATGTTCTGAACCTGTTTGTGAAAGAAACAGCTTCAGAAAGTGGAGTGGTGCATATCAGGGTGGCAGTCTTCAGGGCAGTGCCAGGAGTCCAGGCAAGGGCGGAGGGACTGCCCAACCCAGCCAACCCTTCCTCTCTAGGTTTCAGTCAGCTGTCTGTGAGTTTAGTCATAAGGCCAGCTTGCTTGTGGCTGTGGTGGCACAGGATTCCCAGAAAATGGCCGTCTCGTTTCTATTCTGCTCTGTGAAGAACTCCATGAATGATTTATGGCCAAAACCTTCTCTTTT
The DNA here is from genome assembly GCA_004024945.1 of Uropsilus gracilis. Taxonomy (NCBI): domain Eukaryota; kingdom Metazoa; phylum Chordata; class Mammalia; order Eulipotyphla; family Talpidae; genus Uropsilus; species Uropsilus gracilis. Next base: position 89,767 of record PVHY01004673.1, read on the forward strand.
TACCCCTCTTTAAACTTATTTTTACATTGAAAGCTAACTTCATCAATCGTACCTTGCAAACACAGGGGGGAAAAACGATGCAGACTGAATGTTTCAATTCTCTTCTCAAGGAGAAATTTCTTTTTCCTTCACCTTCTAAGGAAAAAAAAAAGTAGTTTTAACCACTAATCGCAACTAATGGAAGATGCACTCTGCTATTCTTGACTACAATGACTTGAGGCAGACCCCAGGGAAGTCAATATTAGATCAATTTGCGGATGGTGGCTGGGGAAGGTGTAAAAAGCTCCCACCGTGGGTTCATTGTGGAGCCCTGTGAGCACTGCACTTGACTGGGAAACATTTAAATCTATTTTCTTTTGACCTCTGAGGACTCTTAAGTGAAAAGGAAAAAAAGCCCTTGGCAACAGGTCTAGTGTTTTGACATTCATTTCCCAGGGCACAGGGTCTTTCTGCAGGAGGAGAGGGCAAACACTTACAGTTAATGGAAGACATGCTAAGCAATTGGTGTCATCAGAATCCCTGACTGAGCTCAGAGGTCAAGCCAAAAAAATTCAAGGGGACACTAAAGAGCAGGACAAGTCTGTATCCCATGGTGGGCCAGGGAAAGGAAATGAGAAATGTGGATAACCTCCACCAAATATTGTACAGAGTGGAAAGAGCTTTCGATATCCAATGATGATACTGTTTCTAATTGCAGTCAGCTTCTAATAAGTCCTTATTATATGCCTGGCAATAAGGGGAAGTATTTTACCTCACTTATTCTTCCCAGTAACTCCATTTGGTAGACATATTGCTAAGCCCATTTTAAAGATAAGGTAACCGAGACCTGGAGAAATGAGGTATCTTGTCAGCTCACAAACCCATAGAATAAGAAGACTGGAACTCAAATATGATCAGAATTTAATATCCATGCTTTCAATCATTATGTTATCCTGCTTTCTTGCCTTGTCACCAATTCATTGGCACATGGAGCAATATTTAGCTTATCAGAGTTTCATTTTCCTGTTTTGTGTAACCTCGTAGGTCTTGGAATGGTTATTTTTATGTCATATTGGATGCCAGATTAAACATTGTTGCTGGATAGATATGTGAGGGTGTTTTCAAATGAGATTCAAATTTGAACTGGTGGACTCAATAAAGTAGATGGCCCTCCCCTATGTGAGCTGGCATCATCCAACTTTTGAGGTCTTCAACAGAACAGAAAGCTAAGGAATGAAGGATTTGTTACCTTCGTACCTGCCTACTTGAGGTAGGACATTAGTCTTCTGACCTAGTACTGAGACCATGCAATCAATTGCTGCAATTCTTAAGTCTCAGATTGGAATTATACTTCCAGTTTTCCTGAATTGCCAGCTTGCAGAAGACAGTGTGATTTCTTAGCCTCTGAATCATATTAGCCATTTTTTTATAATCTCATCACTCTCTCTCCCTACACATATATATGATATAGATATAACTCTGTAGGTACACATTATTTTTTTTATTTATATATAAGTTTCACAACATTTTAATCCCAGGAATTTACCCCCAACCCCACCCTCCTTCCATACCCCCCCTTTCCCTCCTGCTCAGAGCTGTGTGCTTCAGTTTGGTGCTTAGCTTGTTTTGACTTTTCCTCAAGTCCTTTGTTTATTTTTTCACTATATCCCATATACTAGTGAAACCATTTGGTTTCTGTCTTTTTCTTTTTGACTTGTTTCTGCTAGTATGATTTCTTCTAAGTACATCCATGCTGTTATAAATTCGTCAAATTTGTCATTTTTGATTGATGAGTAATATT
>PVHY01004674.1:0-60120 GCA_004024945.1 Uropsilus gracilis
GAGGAAAAAATGTCATTCCACCGGTAACTTGAAACCTGCTTCTTAACTCACCACTTGGCGGCGTTGCCCCAGCCCTTCCCGCCGGAAGGAAGCTCGCGGAACTCTCGCGCTGAAGGAGCATGTTTCCCGCCGTTCCGGCCGGTAACATTTCTACGACGTACTCTGCGGCTTTTCCGTCTTCTTCCTCTCGCGAGCTTTGCGTCGCCGTTGCGCCGGAAGTGACCGCCTAGCTCGCGGCCGTCTAGGCTAGCACGTCAGGCGGGGGAGGAAGGAAGCACGCGTGGTGTGTGCCAGGTGTGCGTCTGTCCCCCCGCGGGTTGGGAGATGGTGCCGAGTCGGGATGTGAAACGTCTCGTGCGGAGAGTCCGCGCTTTCGTCCACCTCCCAGGCTCTCGGCCTTTTGGTCACTTTTCGGCAAGGGCGCCCGATCCTGAGGCCCGGGAGTGCAGAGGCACCAGGCATCTCCCTGGTCTGATATGGCGAGGATGCAGGCAGGGCCTTTAGCGGGGACAAGTTTCAGATTTAAATCCCGGGGGTGACGTTCTAACATTTATTGAGCCTTTGCTGTGTGTTAGTATCTGTCTTAGGAGTTCTGGATAGAGCAGTGACTCAGGAGGACACTCACTTTGTAATGGAATTTGAGAGAACAGTGGAATGCAAGAGCAGTAACTCAGAATCAGATTTCTTCTTTTTTTCTTATTTCTTTATAATATGGGTTGAAGAAGGAGGAAGTTGTGCAGGTGTGAGGGTTACCTGGAGGGTGCGGGCTCCTGTCAGAGGTGCAGGGAGGTTTGGTGGATGAACTCAGGGTGGCTTCCATAAAAATCGAATGCCTTTACGAATTCAGCATTAAACAATACATGTTTTTGCTGTAAGATCCAGTGTTTAATTTCTTTCTTTTTTTCTTCAGGAAAAAGCTAAACGTTAGATTGTATGAAAAGAAAACAGAAACCATGTTTCGAAGACCTGTATTACAGGTAATCGCTTTTCCATATTAGTGTCGATCAGCATCCTGATCAGCTCTCTTGAGACTTTTGCCTATAGAGGTAGAAAAAGACTTTTGAGACCACCCACCTTATGTGTAGTCATTTGAGAGAGTTGGGGGAAGATTTTTGCATCTTTAAATTGTGTCACTAAAACAGTTTTTCTAGTTCCACTTAGTGTATTATGAGAATCATCGCTTTTTATTTATTTTTTATTTTATTTATTTATTTTTTTTTAAAATTTTTTGAGACTAGGTCTTGCTATTTTTGCCTGTGGAACCGCAGGCTCTCGTTGCCCAGGGTACCACAGACTCAAGCCATCCCCAGCCTCAGCCTCCCAGGTAGCTGGGATGACAGGCGCACACCACCACGCCCAGCTATTTTTTTTGGAACTAGGTCTCACTACGGGCCCCAGGCGGGACTCGAACCGTGATCCCTAGCCCTGGCCGCTTCATAGGCTGAAGCGTACAAGCACGAGCCACCGTGCCCTGCGAGAATCAGCACTTTTTAAAACATGTTTGCGTTTAGATCAGTTAGGAAAGTTAGCTCGTTTGTCTATAGTAATTTCTAGGCTATGAGAATTATTGCTCTAGCATTTTTCTGTACTACATGACCCCTTGCCTTCTGTGTTGTCACCTTCCCCCCATCCTCTCCCTCCAATCTATGTATTGGAGAAGAACAGCTGAAGTTGCAGCATCATACATTTACCATAGCCACGATACTCTGTATATTCCTGCTCATCTAAGCAGCCTTGGATTAACCTAGATACCCTTTTCCTGTCCCACAGATAGTCACCTAGTTCTGTAACACTTTGTAACACTTATCCACACCGTTCTGTTAAGACAAATGAATAGTCAACTCCTTTATTAAATCTTTTCTCCCCCGCTACTATAGAATTGACCCCGTATTCTTAGACTCCTGCTCTAAGCTGTATGTCCTTTTAACATTTTATATGTGTGTATGTGTCTGTGTGTGTATGTTGAAATTTGGAACTTGGAATAGTTACTACTGTCCTAATCCTATACTGTTAAGCAGACTAAAGGTAAAAGGTTTTACGATTACTCCACTGAAATAATTCTTTTACCAGCTCTCTAGTAGATCTTGGTTTTTTTGTGCATGGAGTAAGACATGATCTGCACGGTGGTTGTTGGTAGTTTTTTAGTATGTCATGGCTCACATCTTTTAGTCCCACCCTCCACTCTCTGCCCCAAGCACAGTGTTAGGATTCTCCCCCTCCCCCCCCCCCTTTTTTTTTTCTTTGAGACTAAGTCTTGCTATTTTTGTTTGTGGAACTGCAGGCTCACGTTGCCTGGGTACCACAGACTCAAGCAGTCCCCAGCCCCAGCTTCCCAGGAAGCTGGGATTACAGGCGTGCGCCACTACAACCAGCTGTTTTTTTGGGACTAGGTCTCGCTACGTGCCCCCTGTGGGACTTGAATCTCGATCCCTGGCCCCCGCCATGGCTTCATAGGCTGCCACCTACAGGCATGCGCCACCTGCCCTGCCCACAGTGTTAGGATTCCTTAGCCAGCACTTCCCCAGTAGTGGGTGTTTATTTGGTGGAATATGCTTTTTATATAAACAGTGCTACCACTGTTGATCATAGAGGCACTTGCCTCTGATGCAACAGTTAGCTCTGACCTCTGAACCCAGTGTGGTGCCCAGTGATGTGTTCTTATAGCTTGGGACAGTAGGCTTTGAGCAGAGCATTTTTAAGGAGGCCGGCAGGGGTGCTGGGAAATCAGTAACCTTGGTATTACAAGACCCTGCTTCGAAGTATGACTTGCCATTTACTTTCTGTAGGATTTAGGGCAAATTACATAGTCTCTCAGAGCTTCATTTTTCTCATCTCTAAAGTAGGGAAACTTTCATACAGTTTTTAGGTTCATTCTGTGGGTGAACTGACAGTAAGTAAAGAGCTAACCTGGTGTTCAGTGATGACAGCTGTTTCATGGTTCGGTGCTGCTGCTCTGTGGCAGTGACTACTTTTTCTGACAAACTGACTTGGACAGGCCTTTCTTTGTATTTAAAGAACCAAATCTGTTTATCTTGAACTTTCTTCTTTGGCCTATTCAAAGCTTGAATTTTCCAACATGCTTTTGATCTACCTTTTGTGTGCGAGTTCAGAAATGCCATTCCCTGGGTTTTGCTGTGGTGAAGAGAGACCTATGAGCTTTCTTGGCCCTGTTCTCTAGTACCTTCTTTGCACACTTAGGCTTCTATAGTAGTTTGCCTTGAAGTGTATGCAGAGTCCTTCTGGCTCAGAGTGATGGGGAACTCGGGAAGCAGATATGTTCTCCACATGTGTAGATGTGTGTGTGAAGCTACTGATGAGATGGCTACAAAATGTCAGTAGATCTGTCTGTTTCTCCCCCAAATTAAAACTTCTATGTTTATTCCACTTAGGTGCTGAAGCAGTTTGTAAGACATGTTACTGAGACAACAAGCACCTTGGTTCTTGAAAGATGTAAGTAACAGCTAATTTCTAGGTTGAACCAGATTGTGTGTAGCAGTATGCCCTGATGTGTTTCAGAAGAGGCACACGCATTGGGCTATGCACTGTTCACCCTTTCAGCTTCAATTCTCGCTCAGATTTTGGCAGTGCCCCATCAGGCGGCTGGGACCTACTAAAATTGGGCGCTTCTTCCCTTATCAGTCAGTCTTGTCGCTTTCCTTTTCTGTAAAACTTTCTTGCAATCATATTTGGCTAAGTCTTCCAAGGTTGTGGTAATAAAAGATTGTGGAAGTTACTTTTCTACAGAAATATTGTGGAAGTTACTGTTGTACAGAAACATTTCCTTCTGTATACAATTTTTGAATTGTAGGTTCTTTAACCATGGAAACAGTTCCCCCCTTACATCTTTGTTCAATTTTTGTACAGTTTGACTTCTCCCCTCAGGTATGGTGTCTAGCATTTCCCACCCTCAACAGTTCACATGTGAACCGACACCAGAGACCCTTTGCTCTTCTCGCCCCTGTTTTGACCCCTTTTTTTTTTCACTTTCCCCTGCTGTTCACCTCAGCTCTATTAACCATAGAGATAGTTTTAAAGAGGACATATTTCAAAGAGAATTTAAGAAAAGTAAAGAACTTAATGTTTGTTTGTGGGTCTGCTCCCCTGAATATGTTCTCCTTTCTTGCCACCCTTCTTTCACCCATCAACCCCTTCATCTTATTTTCTGATCTGCTTTATTGGGGTTTTGCTTAATGGTGAAATTGAAGTTAAGGCGGTATTGGTGCTGTTTCGCTTCTGGACCTTTTTCTTCTTCTCACCTTATGTGCGTGCTATGTTTCAGCTCTGAATCGAGTGCAGTTACTTGGGCGAGTGGGTCAGGACCCTGTGATGAGACAGGTGGAAGGAAAGAACCCGGTCACAATATTCTCCATGGCAACAAATGAGATGTGGCGGTCAGGGGAAAACGAAACCTACCAGATGGGTGAGTCGGAAAGCCTGGGCTTTGAATTCGTGTGGTGGGTGTTAGTTATGACCAGTGATCTAACTGGAGGTGATTTACGTTCAGAAGGGGCCCTTCTCCTCCAGGTCACTTCTGTCACTAGCTTAGAAAGTGTGGCATTGATTTTGCGGGGCATGTTGGTCTTTGTTGATGCTCATTTTGTCTGCTGAAATGTGTTACCCCATTTCCTAACCTTGTGATTTAGGTGATGTCAGCCAGAAGACAACATGGCACAGAATATCAGTGTTCCGGCCGGGCCTCAGAGATGTGGCGTACCAGTATGTGAAAAAGGGGTAAGCCTAGCCAGGGACGATCTTACAGACTGAGTGGTTTGAGAAAAACAATGATCTGTGCTCTTGTGGAAAGTATAATTCCTTTATTCCTAAGTACCAGGACTTACCTTGATTTGAGATATTCAGGTACTTTTACTGTATATTTGGTGCATTGGTATGTGACACTAATTCAGAGGCATATAAAATATGGTTTTAGCCTTCTGAGGACTTCTAGTTTAGGCAAACAAAATGTGTGCATAAACAGAAGCTGCTGAGGTGAGAGAGAAGGCGGGGTTTAAGTGCCACGTGAGCAGGTGTAGTACATGCTTTCAGGGGTTCACAGTGCTGCTGCCTCCAGGTCCTGATGGGGGTGGGGGGTATCTTGCCTGTTAGCATCCACATAAAATCCTTCCCAGAGGATCTTTAATGCCCGGAGCTTGACACAGTGAGGTTTTGGGGTAGTGGTCACAGCCGTTATTGTATATTTGATAAATTCACACAGGTCAGTGCTCCTCTTCGCAGTGCTTGGATTAATTATGTATAAAATGTGTCTTTCCCAGATGCACAGGAGGACAAAAGGCTGTGCTTAATAACACTGTGGTCATAGTATTTTTAGAAATATATTTGTTTTATAGAAATAAAACATCTGTAAATAGTTGCAGCAAAACTAAAATTTCTGTTTTTCAATAACTGCATGCCTTTTCATTGTTTATACCTTCAATGTCTTTTATGTGATAGCTACATTGTACATGCATAGGTGATCACACACATGTACATGTGAACACATGCTGGTGATGCTGAGGAAAGTCTGTATACAATGCACCTACTGATGGATTAATCTGTGTGTGTGTGTGTGTGTGTGTGTGTTTGTGTTTTCCTTTGGCATTTGGCCATTTCGCTGACCTTATCTACTTCCTACCTTTGCTGGTGATGGAGAAGGCTGAAAACTGGTTTTCTCATCACCAGCTTCTCTTCCAGAGGCCAGTTATGGTTGACCTCTAGGTGGTGTCTTAAAGGTGCTACTGAAAGTCATAAGCTTTCAGTGAAACACTGAAAAGAAAACCTCTGCTATTGATTTTAACCATCTAAGTCTCTTGAGAATAAGTTCATGCACCTCAGCTATAGAAAGGAATTGGAATTGGAAAATAAGGTGAAAATAAAATCTTAGGAGCTCAAAACTCGAGGAAATTGATACATTGGAAATCAAACCTGGAAGTTAAGCTACCACTGCCATCTTCTGGTCTTAAAGCTGCTGTTTCTTAAAATGTTGGCTTAATTTTATGAAAGACTTAGTCCGTTTTTTAAGATCCCTATAAAAGATTACACATAGAGTTGGCTCAAGCAAAAAAACACTGCCATTTTTACTTGACTGTGTCAGGTCCGTGTGTGTTCTGTCTGGTAGTAGCACAACATGAAATTATGTGTGAAATACATAGTTATCTTTAGTATATACTCATGACCACCTCCTACCTCTCTCTCTCGAAAAGCATATTGGAATGATTGTACTAAGAACTCAGTTTTATTTCTGACAGGTCTCGAATTTTTGTGGAAGGGAAAGTTGACTATGGCGAATACACGGATAAAAATAACGTGAGGCGACAAGCGACCACTATCATAGCTGGTAAGGAGATTGTGGTAATAGCTGTCTTGTTTCTTCTCTTTTCAGTCTTTAAATCTTTCTTTGTAAGTTACTAACTAGGGTTGTGAGCACTTACACTGATGAGGTAGTTGGGAGAGTTTTGAGTGTGGCTTGTGGCCTTGCTTAATTTCTACCTTTTTTCTACTGCTTTAGAGTGTTAGCTTTGTAGTCACAGTTTTACTCTGCAAGTAAAAGTACCCCTCATGGTAATCTGAAGTTACGTGTGTGGATCTTTCGGAGATACGCAGGCAGTTTGCTTCTTTCCCTTGGCTTTTCCTCAGCTGACTCAGTGTGACAGAATTTTAAGATCCACATCTTATGTGCTTGGATAGAAATGCTTACTCTGTAAGTGATCTTCAAACATATTTTCAAGAATGACTTTTAAAGTTACTCTATTTAAAATTGAAAAATAAAATGTCATGTATGTGACTTTCAAACTAACCGGAAACATCTGAGCCCACCTTTGCCAGGCACAGCTATGCTCATAACCGGGTGGTGTGCCTTGTCCTGCAGGCACGTGGCACGTGGCACGTGGCCACTTCTGTGAGGAAGTGCTGCTTGCTTTACAGGCCGGTCTGGGCAGCACATCCATGGTGTGACTGATTGTGCTGCAGGAAGGTTTGGCTGAACAGACCTGTCTTTGGGGAAGTGTCATATCCCACCTCTTTAACAAGGTCCAGATTAGCAAACAGCTGAGGCCGGTCTTGAGCTCCAGTTATGCCTGCGGTATATGCCTCTCATGAGCATAGCTGTGCTGCTTAATGTTTACAGAGTCCTTGAAGTGAACGGATAACCACATATATGTCAGCATTGATTAAATGGGATGGAGAAAAGTTCTGAAAATAATATCAGTAACTTTAATTATTTGGCTTCCTTACAGATAACATCATATTCCTGAGTGACCAGGCGAGAGAGAAGGAGTAGAGTGGATGGTTCTGTGGCTGTTGGTTGGTACAGACTCCTTTTCAGATCATGTGTAATGTATAGTCCTAATTAGCTTCTAAGATTAAAGTATTTTATAGAAATGAATGATAATATTTTTGCCAACTGTTGCTCCCCTCCCCTTTGGGGCTCCTGTCTATCAAGGTGTTCTCCAGCTACTTCTTTCTCAGGGGCGGTTTCTGTTGAAAAGTATATAGAATAGTCAGCTTTCAGGTTTATTCGTGTCTAGCAAAAGGATAAAGATCGTTTGGGAAGAGTCTTTATTTCACATGCTTCAGTTATAACGCTGATTCACCCTTCATCAATGATTGGGCATCGCTCCGTTGGCTGTTTACCCCAGGGCTGTAGGTGATGCTTTTCTGTTTGCTGTGCACACTGATGGCAAGGACTGTCCCCTCCGTGTGCTGCACCTTACCCGGTGTTTGGCACAGGCTGGGCCTAAATCTCCACAGAGGAGCGCAGTAGGATGGTGCCAGCAGCTGAACGGAAGGGGGTCCTGAACAGTAGTTTGTTTCCAAGCTTAGCTGCTTCAGCAAGAGAACGGCCTTGGCGTCTTTCATTTCTGGGCAGTTCCAGTGGTACGTTTCTGAAGCCGTTTACATAAAGACCTGAGGCATAACTAGGGATGAAGCAGCTCATCTGCAGCTGATGGCCCTGAGGCTCCAGTGCCCCTGTTCCCTCTTTCCTTGCTTCTGCTTCCTGACCTCATTCGGAGCTTTCGGGGGACTTCCCTGAATAAGCTTTGGTGGACATTGCCTCCCAGGTTAGCTGCCAAGAGTGCGTTGCCCTTTCATCTTCCATGTGTTCTTGGCGCACGCGTGTGCGCACACACAGTCCCTGTGTGGACGTAATCGCACTTAGCAGATTTAGGAAGTCGCAAAGCACTCGGTGCACTGCTAAAGGTTAGATAAGCAAAATTTGTTTTTTTCAGGGCATTTTTTACTTTACCTAGTTTGCATCAGCCCTCAGGTTGCCCGCCACTTGGCTGCAGTTTTTCAGAGGTTGGCTTCTGAGGTTGCTTGGCATGTTGGCAGTTCAGCACCTGGAAGTTTCTCATTCCGTCTGGTCCACAAGGCTTTAGCCTGGCCAGCTTTTAGCTGGTTACCCAGCTGCATGACCTCACTCCTTTGCGAGAGGGTGTGGTGCAGCCTGTAGTTTGGGTCCTGCTGGACTTGACAGGTTCGGAAGTCACTGTTTTATGGATCCTTGAGTTGCTCATTTTAACTGTTTTCCGCATGTTCGTCTTTCGAACTTAGTGAGACTTGTTAAAAAATGGAGTTCCTTAGCCTTGTTCTCTCTTTACCTGGGAAAAATAGGAAAGGATTTCTATTCTCTCTTTTCAGCTGTCTTTTCCCCTACAGCTGGGCCACTAGCCGGCTTGTAACTCTGCTCTGATGTCACCGTTAAGGCCACAGTGATGAGGCCCCCACTTGATGCCACATTTTACTTTGAAAATGGTACATAAGATGTCTGTTAGCAAAGTCTATTTCTTCTGCAAAGCTGCTTCTTAAAAGATGTAAGAATTAATGCAGGTTTGTGTTCATTTAAACAGCATGATGAATCTGCGTTGGGAGTGATTGAGTGACTCAAACAGCTGAATGATCAGCCCAGAGTAATTCTGAGTACAGAGAGCAGCAGGACCAGGGGGTCTCCTCCAGGACCCCTGAGAACAAGGGGTCCCCTCCAAGTCCCCTCTGGAGGTTGCCTGAAAGGCCTAGGGCTGGCCTGGCAGCTCTCTCAGGTGCAGGGAGTCTGTCCAGAGGCCACGGGTGCTCAGTCAGGCTACCCCCCACCCAGACAGCTGTCTGCTGAGAACCTGCTCACGCTCCCAGGCTGGTCTCGGCAGGATGGATGTGTGGTGTCCGACAGCAGTGCCGGGCTGGAGGGCTGGAGGTCCGCCTTTGTGTCCCACATTCCCTGTTGCTGCTGCAGTGCCAGGGAGAATAGCTGCGGAAAGCTGCCCCGACTTTGTTTTTGGGCCTCTGCTTTGTTTGGCAAGATCAGTGTGATTCTTCCAAGTGTGGGAGAATGAGCAGCAACTAGCTGGTAGGGTGTTTTCCCTTTTTTGAAAAAGAATAGGTAGGTAATATATATGCATGCGCAGAAAAGTCTGGAAGGGAAGACATCGAACCATGGATAGGGTAGATTTTTGTGCCTCTGAGCGTATTCTGATTTCTTTTGAGTTGAATATTATTTTTATAATATGAAAAAATAAAATTTTTCATTTGGGGGACTAGAATCTTGCTGTTATTTCCAAGCCTGGTTCACAGCACTCAGCTACCTCTGAGTGTGACTGCTGCAGGACTAGAGGTGAACAGTAGAGGTGAACAGTTGACTCTTGGATGAGTTTTTCCCTGTCTGCATCCTGGCATCTCATGTTCAAACACTTCATTCGCTTGGTTTCCCCTTTTCTCTTCATGAACCTTCTATGCATGTACACAAGCCTGGATGACCGGCTTTCAAGATCAGCCTACACGTGATCCACAGTTTGCTGCCCGCATAGGTCATCTGTTAAAAATCAGTGGACTGGGGCCGGGCATGGTGGCACATGCCTGTATGTGGCAGCCTAGGAAGCCATGGCCGGGGCCAGGGATTGCGGTTCGAGCCCTGCTGGGGGCACGTAGCGAGACCTAGTCCCCAAAAAATAGCTGGGTGTGGTGGCGCACGCTTGTAATCCCAGCTACCTGGGAAGCTGAGGCTGGGGATTGCTTGAGTCCGTCATACCCTGGGCAACAAGAGCCTGCGGTTCCACGGGCAAAATTAGCAAGACCTAGTCTCAAAAAAAAAAAAAAATCAGCGGACACTTACTTACTAGAAAGTCTCCCCTAAACACCGAAACAGGTGTTTGTGACTTTTGGGGGATAACTCATCTTGCTGACTTTTAATATTTGTAGCTCAGGAGAAGTTCATTTGTCCCCAGGAAGACCATGAAGCTCTTGAAGGCAAAGTTATCTTTTTTTCAGTATCCTTCAGCCTGGTTCAGTTCTGCCTTTCACAGCGACCTCATAGGGCTGTCTTACGAGGTGTCATGGGGTAGTTACAGAGCATATTACTCTCAGTTTATTATTATACTCAGCATTTAAAAAACTACCAACTTCCAGGAAGTACTGAACACAGTCCTTTTTCATACTGTTTTGTCATTGTGTTTAATATGCAGTGGCTATTCACAGTGAACCTTCTTTTTAGATTTGGAAATTATTTGGGCAGCTACTCTATGCTATGTACCTGTGTAAGGCTGGAGATAATGGGTCTCCTGCATTGAAGGAGCTCACGGCTGGGGTGGGGGTGGGGCGGTGAGTGGGTGAGATGTGAGGAACACTAACTGGTGGAAATAATGTCCAGTGGGGCACAGCAGGTGATTGTCACATTAGTTTTCAGCAGAGGAAATAGCGTGAAATCTGGAAACGTACATGATAGTGTGAAAGGCAAGAGTTGAAAATTGACTTGTGCTAACTAGTAAAGGCTCTTGAAAGCTTGCAGAGGACTTGGGCAGGAGGACGCTGTCGGGTTTTAAGCCCAGGACATGTCTTGGGAATTGTTTTTGGAAAGATCTGAAAACTGATGAAGGGGAGGCAGTTAGGAAGATGCTAAACAAGGCAAGGAAGATGCTAAACAAGGCAAGCAGGGTTCTTGGGGATGAGAAGTGACAGGAGGGGGCATTGTGGTTCTTGTTGATTCTTCCGTTGTGCACTGGTTTTAACCTAGACCCTGTGCTGGGCTCTGGGCTAGGGAACTAGGAGGAGCACCTGGTTCCTGGCCAGGGTTTGTTGGTGACAGAGCCCATGCCGGTGGTCAGGGGAAAGCAGTGGAGAAATAACGCTGACCTTGTCGCGGGGGTAGCTGTGTGGATGGTGGCACTTTGCTTCTGAGACTAAGAACACTGGTGCAGGAACTTCTTTTAAAGGAGAAATCATGAACTTGGGTTTGAACATCAGTACAGTTGTAGACTTCCTGGCTTATGTTTGCAGGGTGATGATTAATGGGTAGAGCTCAGAAGAGGAAAAGCAGCTATTTGTCTTCTGCCCAACACTTTGTAAGCAAATGTTCTCAGCTAGGTATCCAATGTTGCCAGGATTTCAGCTCTTCCATTGAAGGTGTTATGGGCAAGATTGCATTTGTGTTGCTGTTTATGATTCACCTGGTTTGGCTTAATGAGGTGTGGTAAGATGACATGCAGAGACCATATTCTAAAAGGTCACGTGGAGCAGTGCCAGGGTGGGGCAGGGGGCAGATGCGTGGAGGGGTAAATGTGGGCCAGGATTTTATTGTGTTTTTGGAGGGAAGGGAACGGGTCGCATGATAGGCAGGCTGGACAAGTGTAGGATTGGACAGTTGGAATCATTTTCCACAGCTCTGTTTATGGAGGGTTGTCAGGTGACTTTGGACAGAGGGCTGATGTTGGTTCAGGATTGCTTGATTTGCATGTCAAGGGTTAAGTAATTTACTATTTCTAGAGTTAACTGTCCCTGGTAAGGCTGCTGTCCCTCCTGGGTGTGCAAGTGCCTAAGCTGTCGAAGCATCCTAAGATACAAATATAAAGACATGGCTAGTCCACCACCCAGTATCCACTGTCCTTTTACATTTAGAGAACTCACATTTTTGTGGGTGCAGGAGGATGACCACAGCTAAAACACTGCATTCTCACTCTGCAGCTAAGGAGGGATGGTAAGGGGGGTGGGAGCTGAAGTCAGTGGTGAGACTTCCAGAAAATTTCCTCGGTCAACTGCGTTGTTGGGAGGGTGGCTCAGCCATTGTGCTTCCCCAGGCCCTCAACTAACTTTCTTGTCTGAAATGTGGACATGATGGTTGAATCTCCAGTAGCCAGCTCAGGCCTTGAGCTGATCTTCGGGATGGAAGACGGAACAAGCTGCGCATTGCACTGATCCTGGAACCCGCTCGCAGTGCTGGACAGCCTGCCTCTGTACCTCTTTGGGAGACACAAATAAATCTCTACCTGGTTTAAACTGCTGTTTGTCTTGTGCACGAACACAATCCTTTTAAAATGAATACATATTTACTTTTATCTCCTTGTACATGATCAGTGCTTTACTACTGTCCCACAGTCCTTTGTACCTTGAACCTGTAACCCATTATAAATTTGTGGTGGGGACTAGGACTTAGAATATACACAAAACCATATTAGTTAGCCTTGAGTCAATAGAGCCTCACTTTTTCATCATATAGTGTAATTTGCCTGTAGTCTTTAATGGGGACCTTCAATTAGCAGCTCTCTGTTAAATAAAAAAGCAGTCAGGATAAATAGAGAGGTATTGCCCTTACAGACCCCATACAGTCAGCTTGGTGTCTGGAACTAGGAACATCCCACTGCTAAACCACCAGACTGAGTACAGCATTGCTTTAGCTAAGGTTGCCAGAACAAACTACCTTAGGCTTAGATGCAACCAATAGATACTCCTGTAATTCTCGAGGGTCAAGTGCAAGAACAGAGTGCTAGCATTGTCTTGCTAGTTGGTGGCCACCATTTCCTTATGTGGTCAGCTGGCAGTGAGCTATCAGTGGAAGAATGAGCTCTGTGACTTCTTTTATAAGGACATAATCCTAGGAGGATCATGTAACTTTACCTCGTTACAGGTCCTATCTTGAAATAGTCCTTGGGATTAGAATTTCATTGTGAAATTTGAGGGGGAGCAGTTGAGTCCATACCATTGGGCTTACAAAAGGTAAGGACACCTCCAGGTCAGTTTTCAGCGGGGTGCTGGGACTAGAGCAAGTTAGATGACATGCCCACTGACAGGTACCAATCTTGAAACTGATGATGATAAAAGTTACGTCAAACCTGAGTCAAACATTCTTGAAAACAGGAGAGCGTTTCTCTTAAAATGAGAACCAGTCAAGGATATCGTAACCTTTTTAACATACTTGAACTGAGACGAGGAAGCACAGTATGGAAAGAAAAGGATTAAGCTGGAAAGAAAAGCACACTTTAAGTTGACATAGATAACAGGAATCTAGAAGAATGAACTGGGAAGTAAGACCACTAGACAAGTCATTTGCAAGCAGCAGCAAAGCAGATTTTAAAAAGATGCCATAGCAAAATTATCAGAGAAATTTCCAAGTGTGTACTTTCTATGGAGAACTTTAGGAACTATTGAAATACTTGGGTGAAGACTATAACATTGAAAAATGCTTATTGGAAACATCACTAGTATTCATATGTCAACTTTCATCAAATTGATGTTACAAATAACAGAAGTTCTAGGGGACCTGAACAAGTTGATTCCAAATCAGTATTGTTAGGCAAATACTCAAGTATGGGTTATATATCAACACGAAGAATGAATTGGGGCATGGACCCTGCCACTTGGAAAGACTTACTTTTAAACAAAGCTATAGTGATTAATGCAGTATTATGCTATGGGTGTAGGAATAAAGTAGAAGTGCAAAATACAGACCCCAGAAACAGACCATGTATATATGGAAATGATACATGATAAAAATGACTATGCACCACTAAATAAGCTGTAGATTAATGATACTAGGAAAAGCATCCATGAGAAAAAAAAATGCAGTCAGCTTTTTACCTTAATTGTATGTCATGGAAAAGTTAACTTTCAGTTAAAGACATTTGTGAAAGGCAAGTTTTTCAGTTTGGAAGAAAATATATGATTTGGAGGCATAGAAATTTTATCGAAGAACAAAAGAATTACATGTTTAACTGTAAAGCATTCTCAAAAGTTGCCGTAAAATAAAATGACAAATCACGAACTGGAGAGAAGATATTTGCAAGAAATATGTATAAAGATTTATAAAATAAGAATGTGATCTGTAATCCATTGAAGTCCTATACAACAGTAAGAAATTGGCTGCATAGTAGAAAGGTGGACTTGGATGGGGCATTTCACAGAGCAGTAAATAATGACCCATTAATACAGGAAAAAGTGCTTGACCTCATTAGCAATCAAAAAAATGCAAAGCCCAAAACTGCAGTGACCTTTCATTTTAAGCTCTCCATGCTAATAAATAGCAATGCATTTCTTTGAACAAAGCCCAATAGGGAATGTTGCACAAGGAAAACCGTTACACCTGGTTGGGCATTATTGCTCTGAGAAACCATTTTGGCCTGTAAGCTTGAAAGCTCACCTTGTCTGATAGACCTCTTGTCCATGTGGCCCAAGAACCATGTCCAAGGGTGTCTATAGCAACAATACGCATCAAGTACTGTTTTGGAAACAAAAGGCTCATCAACAAATAATGGATAGATAAATACATGGTAGAATATTATATAGTTGTGTAAAGGACTGCTGTTGCTATAATAAGGAATCCTCTTTAAAAACAGTATGAAGTGGCATACTTTTACAAAGCTTATAATCAAATAAGTAAGAAATATGTTTGTAGATAGGCACCCATGTGGTAAAACTGTTCAAAAAGCGAAGCAATGATGAATTCAACATTCAGGATGTTCTCCCACAGGGAAATGAGGGAAGAGAAGGGAGTGGGAAAGACAGGCAGCATACACATGTATACCTCAGTCTCAGTGAGGAAAATGCTGAAAGGGACCTAACTAATAACAACTTGGAGTCACAGTAACCAGGACTGTGCTGGACAAATGGGGGAAATGCGAACCCTCCTCTTGGAGGAAATTAATGGTGCAATGAAGAAAGTCACTCCCAGCTGGTACTAGGACTTCCATTTAAGTTGCCTGGACAAAAAGCTTACTGGAGAAAGCGGCTTTCTATTATTTATCTCAACAGAAAAGTACCTCATAAAATATTCCCCCACAAAACTGGTGATTTTCTCCTAGCAGTGCGAACTGTAACTTGCCACTGTTCAAAAATCCCCAGGTATTGGTTAGATGGTCTTTCCAGACAATTCTTTCAAGAGCTGGCTTCCCCAAACATATTTATAGACTGAGAAAAAACATACTATTATTTTTCATATTGACAAAGTTCTTTTCAGACTTGAATTACAATATGTGAGTGCAGCCGGGAACGGTGGCTCGTGCCTGTAAGCTTCAGTCTATGAAGTGGCTGGGGCTAGGCATCGCGGTTCGAGTTCCGCCTGGGGCCCGTAGCGAGACCTAGTTCCAAAAAAAACAGCTGGGCGTGGTGGCGCATGCCTGTCATCCCAGCTACCTGGGAGGCTGAGGTTGGGGATTGCTTGAGTCTGTGGTACCCCAGGCAACGAGAGCCTGCAGTTCCACAGGCAAAAATAACGAGACCTAGTCTCAAAAAAAAAAAAAAAACAAAAAACAATAAACAAACCAAGACATGAGTGCAACGGGAACCTGGGGTACCTCCCTGGAACGCTGCTCACCAACCGACCCCTGCCCCTCTCTCTAATCACAGTGGAATGAGGAGAGCCATGCTCTTGTTGCTGTGGCTCTTGTAATCACTCCTCTCTCAAACCTGTTGTCCTGAATCCCAGGGTTTGGAGGATACAGAGAGGTGATTCTCAGAACACCTGTTACTGCATAGAAGGCAAAGTAATTACAGTTGTTTCAGATATACTGGGAAGGGATCCCAGGGTTTGGAGGATACAGAGAGGTGATTCTCAGAACACCTGTTACTGCATAGAAGGCAAAGTAATTACAGTTGTTTCAGATATACTGGGAAGGGATTGCCTTGACCAGGGCTAGCAATGCTGCATACATATTCTACCCAGGTTCCTTGGAATCTGCAACCACAGGTCTTTCAAAGTAGCTAATTCCAAATTCCATCCTGTTGGCTTGAAGGGTGGGGTCTTTTCCTCCTTCCTCTCCAGCCAGTTTTCTTATTGGCTAACACTAGCAGCTAGGACTATGTAATGGAGGTCTGGGAAATCCATAAAATCCAAGACCCTACAGTCTAGAGCAGAGCATGGAAGGGGATATGGGCTTGGGAGATAGCAAGTTGATAACTTGGAATAGGTGGCCAAAGGCAGTCAGTGAT
The DNA here is from genome assembly GCA_004024945.1 of Uropsilus gracilis. Lineage (NCBI taxonomy): Eukaryota > Metazoa > Chordata > Mammalia > Eulipotyphla > Talpidae > Uropsilus > Uropsilus gracilis. The sequence continues at coordinate 16,180 of PVHY01004674.1, forward strand.
GATTGAAGTGAAGTTGGTGGGGGTTTGGGGACTTGATTTTCCCTACTGGTAAGCTACTCAGTCATCTCACCAGTGATTTATAGATGCCACTAGAAGACATGAAGTGTCTGGGTAAGAGAAAACTGACTAGTTTTCATAGCACAGCCAGCACGACATTAGCTTTGGTCTCTTGTCATGCAAGTCCCAGGGGTGTGGTGGATTTCATTACAGAGATAATCAGTGACCCTGGGGAATTATAGCTACCAGTAAGCTGCTCATTGCCCTGGAAAGGGACAATGGACCCCATCCTTTTAGATTTGTTGAGAGCAGACAACCCTCAGAAACGAGGTAAAAGCCATCAGCCCTTGAGCCTTGCACACACACAGCAAGGTGGGGAAGAGCATGAGCGCCCCCTGGAGGGATGCTCTTCCCACTCTGGTAGGAAGTGGCTGCGTGAACTGTTTTAACTGAATGGACATTTTTAGGATGGGGCCCATAGCTGGCATGAGTGGCTTGGCAGCACGATCCTGAAAACAACTAACTCCTGGAGACTTGTTCTGTTTCGGTAACCAAAGTTTTTATCAGCCTAGAGGATGGACTGAAGGTGCTCCATGAGGTCTGTTCAGTCTTTGTGGGCGTACTACTCTGTGGTGCTCCGTGCTGGGGCTGCACACAGAAGGGGCCAAGGCTGACACGATCACCTCACCCAGATTAACCATGTACAGAACGTAGCTACACGCAACGTTTAGAATGAGCCTTCAGGACACCGGTGAAGTGCTCACTTGCCCAAACTTAGTACTTGTCATGTCAGCTTTTAGATGAGACTGTAAAGGACCTGGAAATCTGCATTCCATGTATCATGGTATAGAAGGCTGATCTTCGTGCTGTGTTCACACACCTGGACTTTCTTTTTCTTATTGGTGAAGCTAGGTTGATACAAATGGCTATTATCTATGAATTACATAGATGATGTTCTGATTGTCCTGTTGATACTTACATTGTTTTCCTGCAGATTAGTATCAGAAACTAGAATGATGTTTAAGTCCTGTGGGGTAGTACACTAGCATCTCCCTGCAGGGTAACTTACATGGAGCCTCATGGTGGAATTCTGATCCCTCCCTCTGTGTGAGTCCTCGCTCCGAGGACTGAGATTCCTCACACTTTGAGTGGTTCTGTATGACACTGGTGACACTCATCTTCCTGTTCTAGGTGCCTCAGAACCCTAATCCCTTTGAAATGGAGCCCAGGCTCCACCTGATCCATGACTCCAATCTCTTCCTTCTCTGCATGACACCGGACACTCCTCCATTTGCATTTTAGCAAAGAGCTCTGGAGACATGACCCCAGGTGGAGAGTGCCAGTCCATGTCATCCATGAAGAGGACAGTGACCTGGCAGAGGCAGAGGGAGTGCTCCAGCAGGCGCCCCACAGCCTCCTCCTCTGGACAGAGACCAGTAGCAGGTTCCGGGGAGCTGCAGGTAGACTGAGGGAGAAACGTTGCTACTCGACCAGGAGATTGTCTGCAAGCTGGAAGAACCAAGACCAGGCCCGCCTGGGAGCCGCCATGCGGGGCATCACAGAAAGCGTGTTTCTGTTTCTGTCTGCTACGCAGTTCATTCTCGGGGTGCTGGGGAATGGCTTCCTTGGCTGGGTCCATGGCAGCAGCTGGCTCAAGAGCAAGAGGATCTCTTTGTCCGACCTCATCATTGCCTTGCTGGCTCTCTCCAGGGTTGTGTTGCTGTTTATTCTATTGTTTGATGGTGTTTTGACGACAATTTCTTACAAAGTGCATGATGAAGGTGTAATAATGCAGGTGATCGATATTTTCTGGACATTCACAAACCATCTGAGCATTTGGCTGGTCACCTGTCTGAGCGTCCTCTACTGCCTGAAAATTGCCAGTTTCTCTCACCCCGCATTCCTGTGGCTCAAGTGGAGAGTCTCCAGGCTGGTGGCCGGGGGGCTGCTGGGTGCTCTTTTCCTGTCCTGTGCCAGTGCCCTGTCCCTGATCCGGGAGTTCAGGGTCTATTCTGATTTCTGTGGAATTGACATCACAAGGAACAGGACTGAGTACTTCAGGAAAAAGAGAGAATATAATGTGACCCATGTTCTTGGAACTCTGTGGGACCTCCCGCCCCTCATTGTGTCTCTGGCCTCCTACCTTCTGCTCCTCCTCTCGCTGTGGAGACACATGCGGCGGATGCAGCTAAATGGCTCCAGCCCCAGTGACCCCAGTGCTGAGGCCCACAAGAGGGCCCTGAGAATCATCTTCTCCTTCCTCTTTCTTTTCCTACTTTATTTTACTACCTTTTTACTGGCCTATTCTAGTCGTTTCTTACCAGAAACGAACATGGTGAGGATCATTGCAGAAACAATGGCAATGTTTTACCCCATTGGCCACACGTTTATTCTCATTCTGGGAAACAAGAAGCTGAGGCAGATGTTTGTGAACGTCATGTGCTGTAAGCCTGGTCATCTCAGGTCCGGATCCAAGGGGTCCTTTTCTCTCTGAACTGCCAAGGGCACAGGAGCGAACTTGGGGGCCTCATTCTGCCTGTAGACTCCCAGCTTCGCCTGTGCAGTGTCACTGGGTTCCTGTCTTGGTTTCCAGAAATCCAACACCATGACAGCAGCAAGGAGAGTCGCCATATTTCCTGCCCCATTTGCAACAATTCTCAGGACCTCTCTTCCCGTGGTTGCCGTGGAGAAGGGGAAACGGTCTAGGAGAATGCAGCATAGTCATAATGTTCTCTCTGGAGACATGAATTATGTTCTTGAAACTACCAGCTCAATATTTTGAGCTACATACTGCTTCTTTACTGTCTGTATTGATAAATGATGTAAGTGGGCCAGGGCACTAGATTTCAAGGAAAGAGAAAACCTATAGCAATTCTGTAGACTTTGTTAGAATTCTGGTTCTTTCTTGTTGCCAAGATTTTTGTTCCCTGCGGAGTTACTTTAATTAATTAACTAATGAATTGCCTGTTTGTTCCTTTGTACTCGCATTTTAAAGTGTGGCCTGTGGGACTGACTTCATAAGGGATTAGAAATACCTGAGGTTATAACATAAACCAACAATTTAGTGCAGCTTATTGTGCTTAGCATGCAAGAGGTGAAGCCATCGTGTAAGTAACAGTGAGTTATCTATATCTAGCACAGACATGTCCCGGGATTCTGGTTTCCAGAAACCCACCATGTGGGGTCAAGTGCAGACCTTGGTACGGAAGCCAGGTTCCTGTCGGCTGGTGGTGAGGGTCTTTTGCCTCAGGGCTCCTTTTATTCATTTATGGTCTTGCTAAAGTAAGTTGTGTAGTAAATTTTGATTTTTCAGGCTGAACAAAAGTCTTCTGGATTCTTTTTTATTTTAGCCAAATGCACATCTGCTTTGAAAGATTTTAATTTATAAAAAATAAGCCATTTTATAAGTTGAGTCAAATTTATTTTGATGTAATTATGTAGACATTAATTTAGTTCCTACAACTGAACAACATAGTGACATAGCAGTGAGGCTGTTCTTGCTTAAAGTTGAAAAAACTGTGTGCCCTTCCCCCTACCCACTTGGGTTGCTGTGGTTAACTAGGGGCCCCTCCCTGCCCTTGGACTGGTGCATTTAAACTGTCAGAAGAGAGAGTTGGAACAGGGCTTGGTCCCAGAAGCAGGGAGATGGGAAGGAGTGGGAAAAAGTGAACCGTGGTGATGATGAAGAGCCATGGTATCTGGCAGAAGAGTGGCTGGTGTGGAGAGTGTGGCACTGCAGGAGGGTGACATGGAAAGCTGGTACCTGGAGGTGGCCAGGGATTTGGAAAGCTGATTTGTGCATCAGCAATTATGGAAGAAGTTTGGAGCACCTTGGAGAAGTGGAACAGCGCCGAACACTGGAGAAAGAAGAAGAAAAGAGAAGACATCGGAGAAAAGATTGGACATTTGTAAAGTGCCTGCCTCTGAGGTTTGGAAGGGCAAAGGGGCATCATCTTGGACTGTGTTTAGGACTGCTGGACTCAAGGATGACTGAAGTGATGCTTGGAGAAAACCACTGCAGCATCAGAGTTTGCTAGGCAGAGAGAAGTTGGTCTCATGTCATCTATGCATGTGTGGTTGGGGCCTGGAGGGCTGGAATGGTTGATGGAATCCTGCTCTATTTGGGGGTTGCTATGGAAAAAAGCTGCATTTGCTATGAAACAGGGGCAGAAACACTGGTGGGAGCTCTGCCCTTTGTCATGAAATCCTTGGATCTGTCCTGTCTCCTCTGCCCTACTTTCCTGGTCCAGCAGGAGAGCACTCCGGGTTCACCTTAGCTGCTTCATGAGGTGTATTTGAGGGAAGGAGAAACAGTAATGCAATCTCTGGCAGATTTGCATGCAATAAAAGCAGCTGGCTTTAGAGCACTGGTGGCTGTTCTGCCACGCTGGGCTCAGGGGAAACATAAGAAACCTTGTCCTTCCTGACTGAGCAGAGTGCTTGCTTATTCCCTTAGCCTCCCCTGCTGGAGCATCATTCCCACAACCGCAGCGCCCTCAGTGAGTCAGGATGCAAAGTCAGCAACTTTCATTCTCTGCTGTCATTGTTGCCATGAGTTTTCATGTTTTTGGACTTGTTCCCAGTCTATTTGTTACCTTGGTCAGTTATAAGGCTTGGATGAAGAACCCTGGACTCTCCAGTTTTGATAGGATCTTGTTCAGTTTGGGAATCACGCGGTTTCTGATGCTGGGCTTGAGTATTCTGCATAGCATGTGCGGATTAGTCTCTGGGGAAGTTGAATATTCAGGGCCTGTAGCCACTTTCATCCTCGTGTGTTGGGTGTTTTTGGACTCTAGTAGCCTCTGGTTTGTAACCTTACTCAACACCTTGTACTGTGTGAAGATTACAAACTTCCAACACTATGTGTTTCTACTGCTGAAACGGAATCTCCCCGCAAAGACGCCCCAGCTGCTGCTGGCCTGCGTGTTGATTGCTGTCCTTACCACTCTCCTGTTCCTTGTGCTCAGACAGACCTCCCCCTTTCCTGGATCTGTGGCTGAGAGAAATGGCACAGAGCTTGATCTTACTGGGGACAGCTTGTATTTGATGACCTCTTTCGTGTTGAGTTCATTTCTGCAGTTCATTGTTAATGTGACATCTGCTTCCCTGTTAATTGAGTCCTTGAGGAGACATATACGGAGGATGCAGAGAAGCACCACTCATTTTTGGAATCCCCAGACTGAAGCTCATGTGGGTGCGATGAAGCTCATGATCTATTTCCTCATCCTGTATGTTCCCTATACTGTGTCTACCCTGTTTGTTTATCTGCCGTCTGCAGGAATAAGTTTGAAGGCCAAAGTTATGTGTCTCATTTTTAGTGCTATTTATCACCCAGGGCATTCTGTTCTCATTATTCTCACACATCCCAAAATGAAAGCAAAAGCAAAGAAGATTCTGGGTTTCAACAAGTAGCAGAATTTCAATATGTCCAGAGTCATCTCGTTTTGGGAACAAGACTTTTCTATTTGAAGCATTCCATTCTTCAGAGAAGTTTATTGTTAGTGGTGATCTAGCATCTTTACTTTCGAGTGCCTGTATTTCATTTGATTCTGCATTTTCTTTTGCTTATATTTTAGAATTAGACATGCTTTTTCTAGGAAATTTGCTGGAACATTGCAAAAAAAGGCATTTTACACAGGTTTTGCTCCCTGTAGAGTGGAAATCCTCGCTTGTCCCTCTATGCTAAAGTATAATGGGATGTTCCCCAGGTTAAGTGAGTGAGGCAACATGAAGAATGCTTTGAGTCCCATGTAGAGAAACTATAAATATGGCTGCTGCTGCTGTCTTTATTTTGTGAATGGGATGGTGTTTGGATATTATACTTGGCTTTTGATCATGCGGAATCCCAACTTAGTTTTACGATTGTTCTTGTATTTAAATGTTCATTTCCAAAATTTGGGAATAAAATATCTTTTCGTTTACAATATTTGCTTTGAAACGAGTATTTCTTCTTGAAGCTCCTTGTGAAATTCCTAATTTTAAGTAGTTCCTAATTCTGACTTAACCTAGAAGTTATTGTGAAGGGTGATCTTTGGGGATCTGCAAGAGTGACTTGATGTTTGTTCTGAAGGCACCGAAATTCAAGGATCCTGAGACCCATGCTTCTCTAGTGAGTATGAGTCTGTGCTTCTCTTCTGTTTGGGGAAATTTATGGAAATCCATGCTGGCTCAATTGGTACCTGCTTTGTTAAGCCTGAACCCTGAGCTTGAACACCTCCCCTGCTCTTGTCCATCTGATTCTGCCTTCTCTCTTGGACAGCTTCCCTGCACAGCCCTGACTTCTGGCGCCAGACCTTCCTTGCATTCCTGACTCTGCCCCCTGCTTTGGGGGTAGAGGTTTTCCTGTCCTTCAGTGGAGCGCCACCTCCCCAGAGACTTGGGTCTGACTGCTTTTGTTTCTTGGGGCCTTGGCTGAAGGCACCTGCTCTGCTCTGGCAGAGTCAGATAAACTGCAGTGACAATGGCCAGTTTTTGGCTCCTGCTCATTTCCTTGAGGTGCAGGCATGTGGGGAAGGTCGCTCCTTGAGGGGTTTTCTGTGAGCTGGTTTTCTGAGGCTCTGAGGTGAAGGGGTGAGGGGAACACTTCCTCGGCCTGTTCCTCACTGAAAATTTTTTAAAAAAATATTTTGCTGTATATTGCTTATTCTGCTGATAGGTTTTTATAATAGCGTTCTCACTTGCAGTGACCCACATTCTAGATAACTAAGTAGAAACCCATGTTACAACACATATGCCCTCTCATCATTGCTTCGCTGGTTCCCTCTGTGTTGGCTTGTTGAGCGCATCTGGGCTGCAGCTGGTAGTGGTTTATTCAAGCAGTTCTGTGAGTATCTGGGCTCCATCTCAGGAGTCTCCTCTACGCTTTCCAGTCTGCTGCCTGCTCTCGGGGCCCTCTGCACTTACCCCTATACTGTGTTCGATGATCTCCCAGCCTCACCCCCTCCACTTGTCTGTTTCTGAGTGCATCTGCCTGTCGATTGTTCATGCTTTGTCCGATGCTGGTTTGGAAACAGTGCTGGGTCCTGAGCGTGCACCTAGATCATCACCTGGATCATCAGGGAGACAAGTGCGGTGGCTGGTGTTTATTCCTCAAGCCAAAGCAGATCACAGCCAGTCATGATGCTGCTGCAAAAGCTTGTAGGTGACTAGCGAGAGAGCACAAAGGAAAGGAATCATCATGAAAAGATGGAATTGGCAAATTTGATCACTTTGATCCAGAAAACTGCTATTTCTTATAGGTGTTAAGGGATGGGAGGGCCCCTCAAATGTGGCTGGAATGATGCTTGGAGAAAACCACGGCAGCATCAATAGTTTGAGGGCAGAGAGAAGTTGAACTGGGGTCATCTGTGCATGTGTGGTTGGGGGCCTGGAAGGCTGGAGTGAATGATGGAATCCTGCACTACTTGGGGGTTGCTATGGAGAAAAGCTGCATTTAATGGGAAATAGGGCCAGAAACACCGTGGGAACTCAGCCCTTTGTCATGAAGTCCTTGGATCTGCCCTGTCTCTTCTGTCCGGCTGCCTGGTCCTGCAGTGAACACTCCCAGGTTCACCTAAGCTGCTTCATGAAGCGCCTTTGAGGGAAGGAGAAACAGTAATGCAATCTCTGGGAGATTTGCATGCAGTAAAAGCAGCTGACCCTTAGAGCACTGGTGGCTGTTCTGCCACACTGGACACGGAGAAACACAGGAAACCTTGTCCTCCCTGGCTCCCAGCTAGACACAGTGCTGCTCACTCCAGCCTGCCTTGCTTGAGCATCGGCCCCACAACTGCAGCGCCCTCATCAAGTCAGGATGGGTTGGATATATCTTTTTCTCTAAAGCCATTGTTAGCACAAGTTTCAGTTTTTTGGGACTCATTTTCAGTCTGTTTATTGCTGTGGTCAGTTACAAGGCCTGTATGAAGAGCCACAGACTCTCCAGTTTTGACAGGATCCTGTTCAGCTTGGGAATCACCCGGTTTCTGATGCTGGGATTTAATCTTCTGGGTGCCATATGGGCATTTGTCTCTGGGAAAGTTGAAAACTCAGTGCACGTTCCCACCTTCCTAGTGTGGTGTTGGATGTTTTTGGACTTTATTGATCTCTCATTTGTAACCTTGCTCAACGCCTTGTGCTGTGTGAAGATTGCTAACTTCCAACACTATGTGTTTCTACTGCTGAAACGGAATCTCCCCCCAAAGACCTCCCAGCTGCTGCTGGCCTGTGTGCTGGTATCTGCCCTCACCACTCTCCTCTATATTGTGCTCCGACAGACCACCTCACCCTTTTCTAGATCTGTGGCTGAGAGCAATGGCACAGAGTTTGATCTCACTGTGGACATGTTGTATTTGATGACCTCTCTGATGTGGAGTTCATCTCTGCAGTTCATCATTAATGTGATATCTGCTTCCCTGTTAATCGATTCCTTGAGGAGACATATATAGAAGATGCAGAGAAGCACCACTCATTTTTGGAATCCCCAGACTGAAGCTCACGTGGGCGCGATGAAGCTGATGATCTATTTCCTCGTCCTCTACATTCCCTCTTCCATTGCTACTGGGTTACTTTATCTACCATATGAAAGGATAGGTTTGGAAGCCAGAATTTTGTGTGTAATTATTAGTGCTTTTTACCACCCAGGACATTCTGCTCTCATTATTCTTATACATCCTAAACTGAAAACAAAAGCAATGAAGATTCTGTATTTCTCCAAGTAGCAGAATTTCAATATTTGGTAGAGTCCAGAATCATCTCATAGTTTGGGAGCAAGACCTTTATATTCAAAGTGTTCCATTGTTCACAGATGTCTATTGTTAGTGGCAATCTGACTTCCTTGGCTTTTGAGTGCCTGTATTTCAATTCATTCTGTAATTTTTTTGACTTATATTTTAGAATTAGATATATTTTTTTGTTGAACTTTGCATGTGATATATTTTACATGGGTTTTGCTCCCTATATAATGAACATCTTCAGTTGTCTCTTTGGCCACAAAATCGAGTGGGACGTTCCTCATGTTAAATGAGTGAGTTAACGTGAAGAATCCTTTGAGTCCCATGTGGACAAACACTCAATAAATGTGGCTGCTGTTGTCTTTATTTTGTGAAAAAGATGGTGCTTGGACAGCATGCGAAGGATCAGATACTAATTGGCATTTGATAGTGCAATTCCAACCATAATTTTAGGATTGTTCTTTATATGTTCATTTCTAAAATTTGGGAATTAACTCTTTTAGTGTGTACTGTTTGCTTTGAAAGAAATCCTTGCCTCTTGAAACTCTTTGCAAAATCCTAATTTTAACTGATTCCTAAATGTTTTAATATAAAGTCCATTTTGAAAGGCAGTCTTTGGGAATCTGGAAGAATGATTTAATATTTGTTCTAAAGTCACTGAAATACAAAGATCCTGAGGCGCACACTTCTGCAGCTCATACGAGTCTGTGCTTCTCTTCCGCCATGGAGATGTTTATGGAAATCCAAGCTTGGTTTACAACATCTGCTTTGTTAAACCTGAAACCTAAGTTTGAATTCACCTCACCCACTCTTGACCACCTGTTCTACCTCTGTCTTGGACAGCTTCCCTGCTGAGCTCTGACTCCTGGTGCCAGCCCTTCTTTGAATTCCTGATCTGCCTCTTGGTTTGGGTTGAAGAATTTCCTGTCCTTCAGTTGAGCGTCACCTCCCTAGAGATTTAGGGTCTGACTGCTTTAACGTTAGTTCTTGGTGCCGTGACTGAAGGTACCTGCTCTGTCCTTGCAGAGTCAGATAAAGTGCAGTGACAATGGCAGGGTTTGGCTGCTGCACATTTCCATGAGGGGCAGGTAGACATCCAAGGGGGGGTAGGGTGGGGGGGTGATGTCTGTAGCTCTAATGACCAAAAGCAGAGCTGCCTTCCCAGAAAACGAATTGGATTCTTAAGTGTTGCATATCCAGTTCCTTCTCCTTTTCTCTTTATGGAGAATTGGAGTCCTCTCCTGTGAATGTTAGAGTGTTTTGAGGTCCAGTCATATGTGACTGCCATTAGTTAGTGCTGGGGTGTGGAGTGTCTGGGAGGCAGCAAGGAATTTGCTAACCTGTTCCTGGAGGCACAGTGATGGGGAAAGAGCTGGTTCCTTAGGGGAAGGTGTTACCTGGTCACCTCCTCTACTAGTTACATGGAACATTTGCTTATTTATATTTATTTATTTATATTTAATTTTTATTGATTTGGAAATACGTATTTTTTAAATCGTTATATACCCGAAGTTCTCCACCATCATGTCACTAATGAACTGTCATTCTAATCTCTTGCACTCAGCCCTTCCCTGATTTCATCCTCCATCAACCTCTCCCTACCTCCTCCCTAGTGATTAGTTCTGTTGCCAGTTTGTTTTAAGTGATTCTTTTCCTTTTGTTTGTTTTCCCCTATATTCCTCATAACCATTGGTATTCATGTTTTTGGTTTTGTTTTTTTTTCTGGCTCTTTCCCACTAGCATGATTCCTTCTCTCTCTATCCATGTTGCTACAAATGACATGAGTTTGTCTTTTTTGATTACTAAATAAAATTCCATTTTGTAAATATACCATAACATTTTGATCCATTAATATATTTTGGAGCATTTGGTTTGTTCCATATCCTGGCTATTATAAATAGAGTTGCAATAAATGTAGGAGTGCAGGTTGCCTTTCAAACTAGTGTTTTTGTATACTTTGCTTAGATTTCCAGTCGTGGCATCACTGGATCAAATGGGAATTCCATTTTTAGTAGTTTGAGGTCCGTCCTCAGACCTTTCCATAGTGGCTGGACCTCTTTGCATTCCCACAGCAGTGTATGTGTTTCTTCTTCTCCTCATCCTTGTCTACAGTTTTTATTGCCTGTTTTTTTTTTTTTGAGACTAGGTCTTGCTATTTTTGCCTATGGAACCACAGGCTCACGTTGCCTGGGGTACCACAGACTCAAGCAATCCCCAGCCTCAGCTTCCCAGGTAGCTGGGATTACTGGTGCACGCCACCACGCCCAGCTAATTTTTTGGGACTAGGTCTTACTACGTGCCACCGGCGGGACTCAAACTGCGATCCCTGGCCCCTCTAGCGGCTTCCTAGGCTGCCACCTACAGGCATGCGCCACCATGCCCTGCCCTATTACCTGTTTTTTTTGATATGGATGATTCTTAACAATGTGAGATGGTATCTCATTGTGGTTTTGATTTGCATTTCCCTGATAATAAATGATGTTGAGCATTTTTTCATATGCCTGTTGGACTTTTGTGTTTCCCCTTTGAAGAAGTGTCTTTTAAGCTCTTCTGCCCATTTTTTTGACAGGGATTTTTGCTTTGTTTTTGTTGCATCATGTGAGTTCTTGGTAGATATCTGATATCAGAGCCTTATCTTGTATAGAGAGCAAAATTGTTTTTCCGTTGATTTGGGTGTCTCCATTTCGTTAGATTGTCTCTTTTGCTGTACAGAAGCTTTTTAGTTTGATGCTATCCCTGTTGTTTGTTTTCTTTTATTTTCTTTGTTTGTGAATATATGTCCTGAAATATGTTTCTGCAGGGGAGGTCGTTCCCCTGTGTTCCTTTCTATATACTTTATGGTTTTGGGTCTCACATTCAGTCTTTTATGCATTTTGAGGTCCTTTTTGTTCATGGTGTGAGGGAGCACTCTAGATTAATTTTTTTATACATAGTAGTATGGTTTTCCCAACACTGTTTATTAACTAGACTATTCTTGTTCCAATGTATGCTTTTGCCCTTTATCATAGATTAGTTGATCATAAATGTGTGGATTTCTGAGCTTTTGTTCCAAAAAGATGCTCTTTTATTTATTATGACTTTGTAATATCATTTAAAATCTGTGCATGCCAAATCTCTATTCTTTCTCCTTTGGTTCAGGAGGACTTTGGCTATTTGGCGTTTTTCATTTTTCAGTGTGAATTTCAGTAATATTTGTTTTCTTTCTTTCTTTTTTTTTTTTGAAACTGGGTCTCACTATTTTTGCCTGTGAGATTGCAGGCTCCTGTTGCCCGGGATACCACAGACTCAAGCAATCCCCAACCTCAGCTTCCCAGGTAGCTGGGATTACAGGTGTGCGCTACCATGCCCAGCTATTTTTTTGGGACTAGGTCTCGCTACGTGACCCCTGCTGGACTCGAACCACGATCCCTGGCCCTGGCCCTGGCCCTTGCTTCTTAGGCTGCCACCTACAGGCATGCGCCACCATACGGGCCTATTTGTTCTATTTCTTTGAATAATGTCATTGAAAATTTTTTTTGTAAAACATTGATTCTGTAATTGTTTTTGTTAGGATGGCCAGAAAATTCCCTTTTAGATCTTGCTCCATATTATTTATTCTATTAAGATATGTATTTATAATAATTTATTCACTTGCAGTGATCTATGTTATAGATATTTAAGTAGAAATCCATGTTACAACATAATCTCCCCTTCATCATCACTTCACTAGTGAACTCAGTGTTTCCTTGTTAAACTCATCTGGGCATGTAGCCAGCAGTACCCACTGGTTCCTACAGACCGTTCTTTGAGCACCTGGCTGTAACTCAGGGATTTCCTTAGCCTTGCCATCTGTCTTTTGGTGCTTTATTTACTTATCCCCTCTGCTGTATCTAATAATCTTCCTGTCTTACCACTCTGATTGTCTATTCCTTTTTTTTTTTTTCTTTTGAGACTAGGTCTCGCTGTTTTTGCCTGTGGAACCGCAGGCTCTCGTTGCCTGGGGTACCACAGACTGAAGCAATCTCCAGTCTCAGCTTCCCAGGTAGCTGGGATTACAGGTGCACACCTCCACGCCCAGCTATTTTTTTGGAACTAGGTCTCGCTATGGGCCCCAGGCGGACTCGAACTGCGATCCCTAGCCCCAGCCGGTTCATAGCTTACAGGCACGAGCCACCGTGCTCGGCCTTGATTGTCTATTCCTAAATGCATCTGGTACATGCTCTCTTTTGATGCTGGTTTGGGACTTGTGCTGGCTGTATCTGAAAGTTCTCCTTGGTTTCACACAACAGCAGAGCAGGTAAGAGATACCAGACTCCTGCCAATGCTACAGGGTGACTTGGATAGATCGGCAGCTGGGGTCTCTGGTAGTGATGTAGTTGAAAATTGTATTGCACACCATACTGCCCTGGTCGGTGGGGTCTGAGAGAAAGAGCCATGAGAGACAACGAGAAGTATGAAATGGGCGGATAAAAGGACAGCCAAAAAAGTTGAATAATAGTAATCATAATAATCATCATAATAATAATGATAATAAAAGACTAGCCAAGAGAAAGCAGGGGAGGAGAGAATGGTAGGCCAGAAAGGAGCAGCCCAACTGGTCAGACGGTGGAAGCTCCCTGGAAGAGTGAGCTGGTGGTAGCGAGGAGCCATGGTGGTAGAGTGGCCGGCAGAAGAGTAAAGTGGTGTGAAACTGGATGTGAGAATGGTAGGCCGGGGATGGTCAGGGGCAGCTGAAAGCAGTCCTGGTGAATTTGACCAGTGTCGACAAAAGTAGGCCTGGTAAAGGAAGTGCGTGGAACTGCATCCAGGTGGTGTGGAAGTGTGCTGGAAAGCTGGTACCTGGGAAAGCCAGGGATTTGGAAAGATGATTCTGCATCAGTGTTTGTTGGAAAAGTTTGAAGAGCTTTGGAGAAGCGAAGCAGCTTGGAACGCTGGAGAGAAAAAACAAGGAAAAGATGGAAAAGAAAGACTGGATTTTGCAGTGTGCCTGCCTCAGGTTTGGAGGGGCAAAGGGACACCATCTTGGACATGTATTTGGGACTTCAAACTAGACAGTAATTGGGGTAAAATGACTGGCCACTTGTGGCATTAGGGACTTTTTGTTTGACTTTCTGTTTTCCTGGTTAATTTTCCTTGTTAATATAACCCTGTTGTTTAAATTGCATAACTGGTAACTGCTATCAGCTGGTGGTACAAACCTGAAAGAATGTGGGCCGCAGAAGCTGCATTTTAAAAGTGCTGCTTTTTTCCTTTGGCTTGCTGGTTAGAGGTTTTTGCCCTGTTTGACCCAGTATCATTCTCTCTTACAGTTTCAGCTACTACAAGTACCAGGCTATTGTACCCTTTACTGTCTCAGCATTTATAGAGAAACTAGACATTGAGTTGTCTGTTTGGCCCAGAAGCCCATAGCCAAAACAATACCGTGTGCTTGGTACCTAAGTACTTTGGCGTTCAGATACCCAAGGAAAAGCAGCTCCATGTGATCTAGGCATGCAGCCAGCCTACAGAGGAAGCACGTGGTGACTAGTATTTATTTTCTAAGAAAAATCAGATGTGATAAATAACTGTGATGCAGATCTATATGTATGACTGTTGAGGAAATAAAAATTAAAAAACTGAAATTCAGTGATGAAAGTTTTCTTTTTGGAAGTGGGAGGTTCTTGATCTGTTAGTAAATTGCTATTCCTTGTAGGTGTTAAGGTATGAGGGTCACACAGGTGTGACTGGAATGAAAATTGGAGAAAACCACTGCAGCATCAACAGTTCAGGGTAGAGAGAAGTAGGGCTCATGTCATCTGTGCATTGTGTTGGGGGCCTGGATGAAGATCTGGAGTGACTGATAAAATTCCTCTATTATTTGGGGTTGCTACGGAGAAAAACTGCAGTTTCTGTGAAACAGGGGCAAAAACACTAGTGGGAACTCTGCCATTTGCCATGAAGTCCTTGGACCTGCTCTGTCCCCTGTCTCTAGATCTCCTGGTCTTCCAGGAGAGCGTTCCCAGGTTTACCTTAGCTACTTAAAGAGGTCTGTTTTGGGGCAGGAGAAAGAGTAATGCAATCTCTGGGAGATTTGCATGCAGTAAAAGCAGCTGACTCTTAGAGCAATAGTGGCACTTCTTCCGCTCTGTGCATGAAGGGGAAACACAAGAAGCCTTGTCCTTCCCAGCTGGGCACAGTGCTCCTCGCTCCCTCCAGCCTCTGTGCTCGAGCATTGATCCTCAGCAAGTCAGGATGCGTCAGCCACTTTTATTCTCTGCTGTCATTATTGCCACGAGTTTTAATTTTGTTGGACTCATTTCCAGTCTGTTTATTGTTGTGGTCAGTTACAAGGCTTGGATGAAGAACCAAAGATGCTCCAATTTTGACAGGCTCCTGTTCAGCTTGGGAACCATCCGTTTTCTGATGCTGGGATTGTTTCTTCTGTATGTCACTTGTTTCTTCTTTTTCCCAACTGTTGTCAGGTCAGTGCCTGTAGCTACTTTCACCAATTTGTGTTGGGTGTTTTTGGACTCTAGTAGCCTCTGGTTTGTAACCTTGCTCAACGCCTTGTACTGTGTGAAGATTACGAACTTCCAACACTATGTGTTTCTACTGCTGAAACGGAATCTCCCTCCAAAGACCCCCCGGCTGCTACTGTACTGTGTGCTGATTTCTGCCTTTACCACTCTCCTGTACTTTGTGCTCAGAATGACCTCACCCTTTCCAGGATCTATGACTGGGAGAAATGGCACAGAGTTTGATCTCACTGTGGACATGTTGTTTTTGGTGACTTCTTTGTTGCTGAGTTCATTTCTGCAGTTCATCATTAATGTGACGTCTGCTTCCCTGTTAATCAGTTCCTTGAGGAGACATATACAGAAGATGCAGAGAGGCACCACTCATTTTTGGAATTCCCAGACTGAAGCTCATGTGGGTGCGATGAAGCTCATGATCTATTTCCTCGTCCTCTATGTTCCCTATTCTGTAGCCACCCCGCTCCTTTATATGCCCTCTGCAGGGATAGGTTGGAAGACCAGATCCATTTGTATGATTATTTCCACCCTTTACCACCCAGGACATTCTGTTCTCATTATTCTCACACATCCCAAAATGAAAACAAAAGCAAAGAAGATTTTGTGTTTCAACAAGTAGTGGAATTTCAATATTTAGTGTTGCCTGAAGTCATCTCATAGTTGGGTGCAAGACTTTACTATTAACAGTGTTTCATTGTTTAGAAAATTTTATACTTACCAGCACTGGCTTCTTTGTCTTCTGAATGTCTGTATTTCAATTTATTTTGTAGTTTCTTTGACTTACGTTTTAGAATTAGAGAAAATTTTTCTACAAAATTTGCTAGAACATTGCATAAGAGGCATTTTACATGGGTTTTCCTCCCTGTATAATGGAAATCCTCATTTGTCCCTTTGGCTACTAAAATATAATGGGAAGTTCCCCAGATTAAATGAGTGAGGTAAGGTGAAGAATGCCCTAAGTCCCACATGGAGCAACAGTCAACAAATGTGGCTGTTGTCTTTATTTTGTGAACAGGATGGTTTTTGACATACCTTAAAGGACCACCATGCTACATGGCATTTGGTCATGTGGAATCCCAGCTTCATTTTAGGATTGTTCTTGTATTTACTTGTTCATTTCCAAAATTTGGGAATAAAATGCATTTGGTCTACACTGTTTGCTTTGATGCGAATACTTGCCTCTTGAAGCTGTTTGCAAAATTCCTATTTCTGACTTAACCAAAAAGTCCATTTTGAAGTTAATCTTTGGAAACCTAAAAGAATGACTTAAGTTTTACTCAGAAGTCACTGAAATACAAGGATCCTGAGGTGCGGGCTTCTGTAGCTAGTAGGAGTCTGTGCTTCTTTTCCACACAGGGACCTTTATGGGAATCCATGCTGGGTCAGTTGACATCTGCTTTCTTAAGCCTGAAACCTGAACTTGAATTTACCTTGCCCACTCTTGACCACCGTTCTTGCTTTCTTTTCCTTTTTAAATTTTATATTCTGCACACAACAATAGTTATGACCCATCCTTTTCCCCCTTCCCACCTACTGCCCTTTGGTGGATCCATCTCCTTTTCCCTGCGAGACATTGATTAGTGTTTGGCCCATTGTTCTCTTTTTTTCCCTGGTGCAATGTCCTTTCTCCTCCTTCTCCTCCTCTTTCTGCTCCTCCTCCTCCTCCTCCTTTTCTTCTCCCTCTTCCTCTTCTTCTTCTTTTGCTCCTACAATTCCAGGGATGACTTTATAGCAGGTGACTAGTCTGAGCATGTCTGAAAACCTCTTGTCATTGGGTTTGGGGCCCTACTATCCTGGATCCTTGGTTGTGGCACTTCCTTTAATGGCAGTGATTTTCTCCTTTTCTCTAGATCTGTGTGATCACAGGGTTTCATGCCTCCTCACTCACGTTGGCTGTGTCCTCCGATCTGACATTTATTCCATTTACTGCTTCCATATCTTATTGTTGTGGTGTCTTGGGTTGGGCTCACAACTCCCAGCCATTTGTGGTAGAGAGGTCCCTAGTAGGGACAAACTCTGGTGAGTGGATGATCCATCCCCTCTCCTCTCTCTTGGTTTGCAGTTCTGAGTGTGGTTTCAGCCCCATCTCTGTGGCTTTTCTTGCCCTTTGTGGTAGGGTGTTCACTGGTGTTTACATATCACTGCTTCAGAGTTTTGAAGTTCCCTGGCCCCCTGATCATTGTAAATGTAGCTCTTTTAAATGTCATCTTTATAGTTGCATTTATAGATTTGTCTCTTGTGGTTCTGATCATGCTCTATTTGGGTCTCACCTAGGTGACTAATGTGTACAGGGCCTTAATTCACCTCTCATATTTCTGCAGCAGGATTGATCTTCTCATGTCTATGGAATCTGTTAGAGGTGGGAGTGAACTCAGGGAACTCCCTTCCCCCCCTTGCACCAGCAGGGGTTCCATCTCTGTCCCCAGACACCAGAGGGACTGAGATTGGCTCCTCCAGCCCACTTCCCCCAAATCCTTGGTCCCTAGAGTCGCTGTGGAGCGAGGCTTCACTTGACTATAGGCATAAGGGCTGGGGCCAAAAAGGCATCCTGGGATCCCCAGGGCGCCTCAGCCAGCCCAGGACTTCTGGAGGGTGGGATTTTCTCTGACAAATTCCGGTCTTGCTGGGAAAGCCCTGCAAAACTGCTGCTTCCTCTTTCCGTACCCCTCAGCCTCGGGCTCCCCAACAGAGGTACCATCTCTGTCCTGGGATACCAGAGTGACTGGTTCCTCCAGCCTTCTTACACCAAATCCCTAATTCCTAGAATCACGGTGGGATGAGGTTCTGCCTGCCTACCAGCGTCCAGCGCACTGGTCCTGCTTTCTGTCTCTGATAGCTTCCCCTGGGCGTTCTGACTTTCGGTGCCAGCCCTTCCTTGAAGTCCTGTTTCTGTCTCCTGGTTTGGGTGTGGAGGTTTTCCTGTCCTCCTGTGGAGCACTACCTCCCTAGAAATTTGGGTCTGGCTGCTTTTGGATCTTGGGGCCTTGGTTGAAGGCACATGCTCTGCTCTGGCAGAGTCAGATGAAGTGCAGTGAAATGCCTGCGTTAATGCTGCTGCTCATGTCCTTGAGGTGCAGGGGGTGTGGAGAAGGTGGACTCCTTGAGAGGGGTCTGTAGCTGTAGTAACTTAAAGCAGAGCTGCACCCCCAGAGAGTGAGTTAGATTCATAGGTGTGGTGTCACCAGCCCCTTCTCCCTTTCTCTTTATGGGAGACTTGGAGGCCTCTCCTGTGTGTCAGAGTATTGTGAGACCCAGTCAGATGTGACTGATACTAGTTTTGGAGTGAGGAGTGGAGAGTGTCTGGGAGGCAGTGAGGGTGTTGTTGACCTGTTTTTGGAGACAAAATTGATGGGGAAAGAGCTGGTTTTCTGAGTCCCCTGGGGGAGGGGGCACCTCCTCTACAAGCTCCTCACTGAAAAATATTTATTTTTTCAATTGGTTTTTCTTATACATTCCTTACATCATTGTGTACCTTGAAGTTCTCCACCACCATGTCATCTGTGACCCATCATCTTAATCTCTTGTGCTCATTCCTGCCCTGATTCTGTAATCTTCCCTCCCTCCCTCTTACTCCCTTGTTATATGCTTTAGTTCTGTTATCAGTTTCTTTCTTTTCACTTTTTCTTTTGTTTTCCCTATATCCCACATAACCATTAGTAGCTATCTTTTCTTTCTGGCTTTATTCTGCTGGCATGATTACTTCTATCTCCATCTATGTTGCCACAAATGACATCAGTTTGTCTATTTTCATTTCCAAATAATATTCCATTTTAGAAATATACCGTAACTCTTTGATCCACTCTTCTGTTTTGGAGCATTTATTTGGGTTCTTTCCATATCTTGGCAATTATAAATAGAGTTGCAGTAAACATAGGAGTACAGGTTGCCTTTCAAACTACTGTCTTTGTATACTTTTTGTAGATTCCCTGAAGTAGAATCACTTGATCAGTGGTAGCTCCATTTTGATTAGTTTGAAGGTACTCCACACAACTTTCTATAGTGGTTGGACCACTTTGCATTCCCACCAGCAGTGTTAAAAATTGTTCCTTTTTCTCTACATCCTTGCCAGCACTGACACTTCCAGGAGAGTTGTTGCCTGTTTTTATTTTTATTCATTCTTTAAGTTTATTATAATATTGGTAAATGGTTGTTGGAATACCTTCCCCTCCCACTGATGCCCCCTCTGTTCACTCAGACCCCTCTTTCCTTGTTGTTTGTTGATCTTTGTTAAGTCCATTGGCCTCTTTCTTTTCTGTGACTTTGTTCTTTTCCTGGGCGAGGGACTGTGTTCCTGGGACACAGGAAACTGTGCTGGTAGGTTTTCAACCTTAACTTTACTTTGGGCAGCCAGTCCGTACTCCTTGTTGCTTTGGGCAGTCAGTCTGTACTTGGTGTCTTCTCGTTGGGCAGCCAGTTCATACTCATTGTTGCTCTGGGCAGTCAGTCCATACTCGGTGTCTTCTTCTTGTTGACTGTCTTCTCAAATCCATTCTCTGTGCCATTTTGCTGTTTCTTTGCCTATAGCTCTGCCCGATGGCTTGGGGGGCCTCACCCCAGCCATTGTCAGTAAAGAAGTTTCTCAGTGTGGACAGGCATCTGCTGAAGGCCTTTGCTGATCATTTCCTTTCCCTCAGATTGCAGCTTTGCTGTGAGACTGATGTCCCAACTCTGTGTCCTTCCTCTCCTATGGAATGGGGGAGGGGGGACCTTGCTCTCTTCGATGGCATGTCAGCACTGAAATTTTGGCTCATCTACTCCTAGTAAGGCCATAGGTGTGATTCTGTGATAGGTCATCACCATGATCATTTCTCCAATCCAGTATGCAGTGGGTTTTTCAATGCACTTCTCTTGTTTCCTTCTCAGCTGTGTGGGCAGGATCTTTATCTGGTCCCTCACCTATTCTATCCATTCTGTGTCAGGGCTTGTATTTGTTCTCTTCTCATTCCTTCTGAGGACTAATTGGAGGGAGAATGAAAAAGAAGGGGTGCCTTGATCATGCCCTCCCGCCCCCCTCTTCCCCCCTCCAGTGCTTTGCCTGTGCACGGTCACAGCCCAGTCCCCACCTGGGCCAGTCAGGCTCCTCCCCCCATCAGGACAGAGGTGAAAAGGTGGTGGCATTTGTGGGGCAGGGGTGGTAGACTAAAAAAGTGGATTGACTGTGGGTCACAAGGCCTAAGTGAGGCCCGGTGCTGAGCATTTGCACACAGTCCCGACTCAGTCCCCACCTGGGCCAGTTCTGTTGCCCTTTTTTGGATATAGACAATTCTTAGCAGTGTGAGGTGGTTTTGATTTGTATTTCCCAGTTTGTAAATGATGTTGAGCATTGTTTCATATACCTGTTGGCCATTTGTATTTCCTCTTTAGCTCTTCTGCTCATTTTTCAACAGGGACTTTTGCTTTGTTTTTTGTTGAGTATGTGAATTATTTGTAGCCGTTTGATTTCAGACCCTAATCATTTGCATGGAGTGCAGACATTTTTTCCAGGCAGTTGGGTTTTTCCTTTTTTTTTTTTTGTTTTTGTGTTCTTTGCTGTATAGAAGTTTTTTGGTTTGATGTAGTCTAAGTTATTTATGTTTTCCTTCGTTTTCTTTGCTTTTTGTATATGTGTCCTGAAATATGTCTGCAGTGGAGGTCATGGAATATTTTCCCTATGTTTTCTGCTCTATATTTTAAGGTTTTAGACCATACATCCAAGTCTTTCATCCATTTTGAGTTTGTTTTTGTGCATTGTGTGAGGGAGTAATCTAGACTGATTTTTTTTTTTTTGCTTGTAACTTTTCAGTTTTCTCAGTATCATTTATTGAAGAAACTATCCAGTTTTTTTCCTATTTCTCTCTTTTTTGTAGGTTAGTTGACCATATGTGTGTGCAAATTTATTTCTGGGCATTTGTTCCAGTACCTTACTGTTTTAATTCTTAAGGTTTTGTAATATAATTTAGAATCTGGGCATGTAATACCTCCATTCCCTTTTTGTTTAAAGAGGGCTTTGGCTATTTGAGGTTTTTTGTTACTCCATGTGAATTTCAATAATATTTGTTGTATGTATTTAAAGAGTATCATTGGAATTTTTAATGGAATTGCATTGAATCTGTAGATTGCTTTTAGTAGGATGACTAGAATGTTCACTTTTAGATCTTGCTTCGTATTATTTATTCTATTCAGATAGGCATTTATAATAGTTTAATCACTTGCAGTGATCTATGGTATAGATAATAAAATCAAAGTCCATGTTACAACGTCATCTGCCCTCAGTGCTGGGAGCACCTGGGCTGCAGCTCAGGGGTTTCCTTTAGGCTTTTGCCATCTGTCTTACGGGACCTTATGTACTTACTTTCCTCTGCTGCATCTGATAATCTTCCTGTCTTACCCTCTCTCCTTCTCTAGTCTTATATGAATTTGGTAATAGAGCTTTTGTGTTCTGCTTTAATGCTGGTTTGGGACCTATGCTGGCTGTATCTGGAAGTGCTCCTTGGTTTCACAGAACAGTAGAGTAGTTGAAAATTGCCATGCTCACACTCAGTTTTAGTATACCAGCCTATTGTGCTTTTTACTGTCTCAGCATTCATGGACAAGTTGGACATTGAGTTGTCTGTCTTTCTGACCCAGAAGCCTATAGCCAGAACAATAGTTTGTACTTGGTACCAGAGTACTTTGGCAGTTAGATGCCCAAGGAAAAGCAGCTCCATTTGGTCTAGGCATGCAGCCAACCTACAGAGGAAGCACTTGGTGACTAGTATTTTCTAAGAAAAATCAGATGTCAGCTGGGCACAGGGGTACACACCTGTAATTCCAGCTACTTGGGAGACTGAGATGAGGAATCACTTGTGTCTGTGGGTTCAAGATACTTGGACAACATAGTGAGACCTAGTCTCTGAAAAAAAAAAATAGCAGGGCATGGTGGCATGTGCCTCTAATCCCAGCTACTTGGGAGGCTGAGGCTAGAAATCTCTTGAGTTCACAGTTTTGAGACTATCCCAGGCAACATAGTGAGAATAGTTTAAAAAAAAGAATAAATAAATAAGAAATATCAGATTGGCAAATAACTGATGCAGATCTAGATATATATTACCATTGAGGAAATTAAAATACAGAAACCTGAAATTCATTGATGAAAATTTCTTTTTGAAATGGGAGGTCTTTGCAAGTAAAACTTAAAGCTAACAAACTGTCAGCAGAACTTAAACATAGAGTGAGAGAGGGGGAAGGGGTAAAATTGGTGGAGGGATGGGCACAAGAGATTAAGATGACAAGGTGGTGAAAGAACCCTGGGGTATATGAGTGTTTAAAAAATATATATATATGTACAGTCAATTTTAAAATTTAAGAAATGTTAATAAAAAGGATATCATGCTACTTTCAACAATTTCAAGGTATTAGGCAAACTGAAAGAAGACAATGACAACAACTATATAGAAATAACTTATACATGGAGTCGAAAAGAGTTGGCCTCAGAAGATAGTATAGTAGTAAACAGGAATTGGGGAGGATGAAGGAAAAGGGGAGATATTTGTCAAGGGGTATAGATTTTCATTTAAAATATTAGCAAGTCTGGAGATCTAATAAATGGCAATGTGATTATAGTTAATACTGTGCTACAGAACTGAGCCAAGAGAGTAGATTTTAAATGTTTTTACCACAGAAATGAGACAGTAAATATGTGCTGGAATGGGGTGTTTATGTAAGGATCAAACCAACACATCTTGCACCTTAAACTTATTGAATGTTATATCAATTATAACTTAATAAAGCTGGAAGAAAATGAAAACAAAAAAAAAAAAGGGAAATATGAGGTCCTTCAGCTGTTAGCAAACTGCTATTCCTTGTAGGTGTTAAGGCATAGGAGGGTCCCTCTGGTATGGCTGAAAATATATGTGGAGAAAACCAGTGCATGCTTCAACAGTTCCAGGGCAGAGAGAGTTGGCCTCATGTCATCTGTGCATGTGTGGTTGGGGCCTGGAGGGCTGGAGCGATCGATGGAAACCTGTACTATTGGGGGGTTGCTATGGAGAAAAGCTGCATTTGCTGTGAAACAGGCAGAAACACTGGTGGGAAGGTTGCCCTTTGTCATGAAATTCTTGGACCTGCCCTGTCTCCTCTGTCCAGCTCTCCTGGTCCTGGAAGTGAGCGTTTCTGGGTTCACTAAGCTGCTTGATGAGGCGTGTTTGAGGAAAGGAGAAACAGTAATGCAACCTCTGGGAGATTTGCATGCAGTAAAAGCAGCTGGCTCTTAGAGCACTGGTGGCCCTTCTGTTCCATTGGGCAAGAGGGAAACATAGAAGCCTTGCCCTTCACTGCTGGACATGGTGCTGCTCATTCGCTCCTGCCTCGCCTGCTCCAGCATCAGTTCCACATCTGCAGTGCCCTCAGCGAGTCAGGATGCATCGGCCACTTTTTTTCTCTGCTGTCATTATCGCCATGAGTTCTAATTTTGTTGGACTCATTGCCAGTCTGTTTATTGCCGTGGTCAGTTACAAGGCTTGGGTGAAGAACCACAGACGCTCCAGTTTTGACAGGATCCTGTTCAGCTTGGGAATCACCCGGTTTCTGATGCTGGGATTGTTTCTTCTGTATGTTACCTGCTTCTTCTTTTTCCCAGCTGTTGTCAGGTCAGTGCCGGTATTCACTTTCACCAGGTCTTGTTGGATGTTTTTGGACTCTAGTAGCCTCTGGTTTGTGACCTTGCTGAACACCTTGTACTGTGTGAAGATAACGAACTTCCAACACTATGTGTTTCTACTGCTGAAACGGAATCTCCCCCCAGTAACCCCTTGGCTGCTCGTGGCCTGTGTGATGATTTCTGCCTTTACCACTCTCCTGTACTTTGTACTCAGAATGACCTTGTCCTTTCCTGGATCTGTGGCTCGGAGAAATGGCACAAAATTTGATGTCACTGTGGACATCTTGATTTTGTTGACCTCTTTGGTGTTGAGTTCATTTCTGCAGTTCATCATTAATGTGGCGACTGCTTCTCTGTTAATCAATTCCTTGAGGAGACATATACAGAAGATGCAGAGAAGCACCACTCATTTTTGGAATCCCCAGACTGAAGCTCATGTGGGTGCAATGAAGCTGATGATCTATTTCCTTATCCTCTACATTCCCTATTCCATTGCTACCCTGTTTCTTTATCTGCCTTCTGCAGGGATAGGTTGGAAGGCCAGGTCCATTTGTATGATTATTTCCACCCTTTACCACCCAGGACATTCTGTTCTCATTATTCTCACACATCCCAAAATGAAAACAAAAGCAAAGAAGATTCTTTGTTTCAACAAGTAGTGGAATTTCAATTATCAGAATGACTGGTGTCATCTTCTAGGTTGGGAGCAATATTTTCTCTGTTACCAGAATTTCCTAAAATTTGAGGTATTTATTTTTCTTCTTAGAATCTGATTTCTGAGGTGTATGAGTCATTGAAATCAGTTGTTTTTTCTAATATCTATAAGTCATCTATTTTATGGAATTTCAAAATTATTATTTATTCTGTATTTTTTATGTGGGTGTTATATCTCTGTATAATGGAAATCACCCTGCATTTCTGTGAGATATTGAAGTATACTAGGAAATTTTCTGCTAAGCAAAGCATTATAGTTTATATCTCTAGCTGAAATTTTCATGTGAGTAGCCCTGCTTATGGGCTGTGTTGGGAACCAGTCACCTTATTCAAAACAAAGGTGCAGAGATTAATGGAAAAGGGATGTTTCAGAGAGAAAAGGGAGGAAAGAGATGGTAAAGGGAAATAGGAGTGCATTGTGATATATGTACAGAAACATGTCCTCAACTTGCTTAATGTTACCAAACTATGACTAGCAAGAAAGGGTAGGATTGAATTTATAGGTTTGTTCTGTCAGGAAGCTAAAGGCTGGAGCTGACAGGTGGAAGTAATTGATAGGTGGAGGGAAGTGTTCATGAATCCAAAACCAGGGATGTTAAAGTCCTTGAGTTGCCCTAAGGTTGTGTCAAAAATGGTGAAATTAACACAATCTGAGTGCAGATTTCCCGGCTCTTGCAGCCCATTCCACAACTGGAATGCAGTGGAATGCTGAGGGAATCCCTGAATTGGTAGTGGAGTCCCTGACTTTTGGTGAATCTGTGACTTGTTTTTATGTTAGTACAGTGAATTGTGTGAACACCGCACATGTCTCCAGATAGTGGTTCTTTTTCAAGATTGGGTTGTTGGAGCAATAGCACTGTGACTACAAAGCAACAGAGTCTAACACGGAATATTGACCAGTTTTGGAATGGAATTGGGGAGTAGTAATTTATAGTACTATAGCTTTTTGGTGTTTATAATATACTTAAATAATGTTCATATAGCTGAAATTAAGAAGTACCTTTATTAAAAAATGATATTCTATAGTAATAAGAAATCCCAGCATCTCCAGTCTTACAGTTACCATATGTTCACCATCCTTTCCACAAGACTTTTGACAGCAATATTCACCAAGAACTCTCTAAACCTGTGTTTTAGACTTCATAACCTAGAGGCATTCATCACATTAGACTCTTACTCCTGAGTATTGGAAGAGCATTCCCCAGAGGGACTAAGTCCACACCATCACAGAAGACCTGTGTGTGAGTCACAGAGGCCCTCAGGTCCCCCAGTGTCAGTTGTTCTTCCCCTTGTCTGTCTCCATATTGAGGTAGTTGCAATCACCTGCAGTTTGCAGAGCTGCCTGTGCCTTATGGCTTCCTCTTGTAGGTATTGCCGTGTGTGCAGGGTCTCCCTGTGGAGACTGGGCAGAGAAACGGGTGTAATTTCCAGATGTCACCCCTACACCAGGGTGCCCTCCCATCTCCCCTTCTCCTTCTCAGGACTAGATGCCTTCACAGTGACCGGCCAGCTTGGGCCACATGGTGCAGAGTCTGCCTGGGCCATGCAGCAGCTGTCCATGGTCATGGGGCTCCATGGGTCCTGAAGTGCTGAGGCATCTTCAGTTCCCCGCCAGGCCTGCACATGGGAGAAGCTCTGTGCTGTTGTAGACATGCGGTTGTGTCACTGTTTCCTCTCCAGTACATGTTCTATATATACCACACATGTGTGCGGTCATGTGTATGTTCATGGTAAGCTAGTATGTACTTCTCTAATGTCTTAATTGTTAAAGACCATTTTTGCATGACATGGGGAAATACCGATGCTATTCCACTAAGTGAAATGAAAATAAGAATATATCTATGCCGTGTGGTACTGATTTTTGTAAAAAATATGTATAGCCAAAGAAAATTATACAACTAAACACAAACAAAACAAGAAGCCCAATCAAAAAATGGGGAGAACTCTAAAGACACTTCTCCAAAGAAGAAATACAAATGGCCAACAGGCATATGAAAAATTGCTCAACGTCACTAGCAATCAGGGAAATGCAAATCAAAACCACAATGAGATACCACCTTACACCAGTAAAAATGGCCCACATCCAAAAAACAGGCAACAAAAAGTGCTGGCGTGGATGCAGAGAAAGGAATACTCTTACACTGCTGGTGGGAATGTAAACTGGTCTAGCCACTATGGAAAGCTGTGTGGAGGACCCTCAAATTAATGAAAATGGTACCATTTAACCCAACAATTGCTTTTCTGGGAATCTACCCAAAGAAGACCTCAATGTGTGTACAAAGGGACACCTGTGCTCAGATGTTTATTGCAGCACTATTCATAATTTCAAGGACCTGGAAACAACCCAAATGCCCCCAAACAGATGAATGGATGAAAAAGATGTGGTATATATACACTATGGAGTGTTACTCATCAATTAAAATGACAAATTTGATGATTTTATGGTAAGGTGGATGTGCCTAGAAAAAATCATATTAGCAGAAACAAGTCAGAAAGAAAAACAAAATGGTTTCATTAATATATGGACAACCAAACAAAAGTGCACTACTGGGAGGGGGGACCAGCGGGTGTTGCCAGGGAGGGGAGGTGGTGGGTGACCCAGGGGGATTAAAATGTGAAATACATAAGTAAATAAATAATTTATTTAATAATAAAAAAATAAAAAAAAAGAAAATTATAAACGGGAAAATGTTTAGGAGGAGCTTTGTAATGTTTTTATTTTCCAAGTTCCTAAAATTAGGATAAATTTCCTTTGTTATTAAAAATCTACACATTTGGTATTATTTTTTAAAATAAAATTTATTTTATTTTCTGCATACACTCTCGGTTTTATATGTGTAGTTAGGACCATTCTTTCCTCTCCTCCTCTTTATGCTCCCTGGTGGCTCCCACCTACCTTTCCCTGGAGTCATTGATTGGTGACCCATTGTTCACCCATTGTTCTCCTTACCCAGGGTACCACAGACTCAAGCAATCTCCAGCCTCAGCTTCCCAGGTAGCTGGGATTACAGACGCGCGCCACCACGCCCAGCTATTTTTTTGGAACTAGGTCTCGCTACGGGCCCCAGGCGGAACTCGAACCGTGATCCCTAGCCCCGGCCGCTTCATAGGCTGAAGCTTACAGGCACAAGCCACCGTGCCCAGCCTCACCCATTGTTCTCTTTCTTTTCAGAAGCAGTGTCCTTTTCTTGCTGCTTAGATATCTAGGGATGGCTTTATAGAGGGTAACTAGTCTGAGCATGTCTGAAAACCTCTTGTCCTTGGGTTTGTGGACCTACTATCCTGCCTCCTTGGTTGTGGCACTTCCTTTGATGGCGGTGATTGTCTCCTTTTCTCCAGACCTGTGTGGTCACAGGGCTTCATGCCTCCTCGTTCATGTTGGCTGTCTCCTCCGACCATTTGCTGCTTCCAAATCTTATTGTTTTGGTGTCTTGGGTTGGGCTCACAACTCCCAGCCATTTGTGGTAGAGAGGTCCCCTGGTAGGGACAAACTCTGGTGAGTGGATGATCCATCGCCTCTCCTCTCTTCTGGTGTGCAGTTCTGAGTTTGCAGCCCCATCTCTGTGGCTTTTCTTGCTTCGTGGTAGGGGGTTGCTTCGCTGCTGTTGACATGTCACTGCATCAGGGCTTTGGTTCCCGGGCCCCCCCTTAAACATTGTACTGTAGCTCTGTGGTAGGTCCTCTTTTTAGTTCGATTTTCTGTCATTGGAATTTTTGTTGGGATGACATTGAATCTGTATATTGCTTTAGGAAGATGGCCATTTTGATAATGTTAAATCTTCCTGTCCATGAGCAGAGAATGTCTTTCCATTTCCTTAAGTCTTATATTTCTTTTAAGAGTATTTTGTAGCTCTTTGTAAAGGTCTTTCACTTCTTTTGTTTGGTCTAGTCCCAGGTATTTAATTTTCATTGGTGCAAAGGTGAATAGAGTGTTTTTTCAAAATTTCTTCTTCTGGCTGATGTTTTGCTTATAAGAAGGCTACTGATCATTTATTTATTTATTTATTTATTTATTTATTTATTTGTTTGTTTGTTTGTTTGTTTGTTTGTTTGTTTATTTATTTGTGTATTTACGTATTTATTTATTGTGGGAAGAAAGCAAGTTACAGACAGGTATACACATTACAATACCATAATTACAAAAATGATAAACCATGAAAATGATTTATTATTTACTCATATGTGTGATTTAAAAGTTTCAAATACCACAGGAATGATAAACATCAAATCCAGTGTACTGACTATTATTTCTGGGAATGTATAATGGGAATAGGATAGAAGAGATGTCCACAGAGAATGTCAACTATATAATGCCTGATTTTTTTAAAATTTAATTAAAAAAATTGTGTATATGTATTTATGCACATATATTATTGTGTGCCCCAGGATCTTCCCATTTCCCAAACACCTGTTAACCATCCTGCTCTTTTGTGCCCTCCACCTCCCCTACCTTCTTCCCGCTCCTCCTCTCTCGCTCCATCGTTCAGCCCTGATGTTTGTTTCTAATTTTTCTTATTCATTTGTTTGTTTGTTTTTCCCTGTATCTGTCATGTAAGTGAGACCATCCTGTATTTTTCTTTTTCTTTTTGGCTTATATCTGCTAATATGAGTCAGAAGGCTACTGATTTGTTGTGGCTGATTTTGTAGCCAGCTACCTTACTGGACTGGTTTATTATTTGAAGTAGTATTTCTGTGAGTTTTTTGGTGTTCTCAATGTAGAAAATCATGTTATCTGCATATAAAGATAGTTTCAATTCTTCTTTTTTTGTTTTTATTCCTTTCATGTCTTTCTCTTACCTAGGTAGAAAAGTAGTTGTGGGTATGGGCAACCTTGCCTAGTTCTAGACCTTAATGGAAATGATTCTAGTTTTTCAACAGTAAGGATGATGTTTGCTGTAGGTTTGTCGTAGATGGCTTTTATTATGTTGAGATATGTTCATTTTATCCTGATTTTCAAGAGCTTTTATCATGAATGGGTGTTGGAACTTTATGGAATGCTTTTTCTGCATCTATTGAAATGATCATAAAGATTTTGGTCTACTGCTTGTTGATGTGATGGATTATGTTAATTGATTTTCAGATATTAAACCATGACTGTGCCCCTGGGATAAATCCCACTTGGTGAATAATCCTTTTCATACATTGTTGAATTCAATTTGCCAGATTTTTTTTTTAGAATTTGGGTCTGTGTTCATTAGGGATAAGGGTTGTATTTTCCTTTCTTTCTTTTCTTTTCTTTTTTTTTTTTGAGACTTGGTCTCGCTATTTTTGCCCGTGGAACCGCAGGCTCTCATTGCTGGGATACCACAGACTCAAGCAATTCCCAGCCTCAGCTTCCAAGGTAGCTGGGATTACGGGCACATGCCACGACACCCAGCTATTTTTTTTTTTTTTTTCGAACTAGGTCTTGCTACAAGCCCCCAGAGGGACTTGAACCGCAATCCCTAGCCCTGGCCGCTTCATAGGCTGAAGCTTACAGGCACGAGCCACCATGCCCGGCCTGTATTTTCCTTTCTTAGTGCTGTCTTTGTTTGATTTTGGTATTAGTGTGATATTGCTTCATGGAATATGTTTGGCAATTTTCCTTCTTTCTGAATTTTTGAAATGTTTTAGTAATACACGTGTAATTTCATCTTTGAATGTCTGGTAGAATTTGTTTGTGAACACATCTGGTCCTGGGCTCTTGTTTTTAGGGAGAATTTTGATGAGTGTTTCAATTTTGCTGCTTGTGATTGGTCTGTTTAATTCCCCCGTTTCTTCTTTGTTCAATTTTGGATGGCTGCACAGTTCTAAGTATCTGTCCATCTCATCCAGGTTGTATTTATTTACTTAGAGATGCTCGTAGTATTCTCTGATTATCCTTTGAATTTCCACTGTGTCAGTTTTAATTTCTTCTCATTTGTTTGTATTCCTGATTATTTGAGTAGTATCTCTTCTTTGTGATCCTTGTTATGGGTTTACCAGTTTTATATATTCTTTTGAAGAACCAACTTCTGGTTTTGTTGATCATCTGGATTGTCTTTTTATTGTCTAGATTATTTATTTTATTTTTATTACTCTCATCTTCTGCTGGGTTTTTTTTTTTTGTTGTTCCTTTTCTAGTTCCTCAAGTTGGGATTAGGTTATGTTTTGGTTTGTTTCTTGCATTTTCATATGAGACTGTATTGTTATTTAACCTTCCTCTTAATACAGCTTTTGCTGAGTCCCATACATTTTGGAATGTTGTGTCCTCTTTGTCATTTGTTTCGAAATAAGTTTTAATTTTTTCATTTAATTTCAATCGATTACCCAGTTGTCATTTAGTAGTTGTCATGTTGTTCAGTCTCCATGTATTGAACACTCTCCTTGCTTTCTTTCCATTGTTGATTTCTAGTGTGATTCCTTTATGACTGGAGAAAAAAGTCCGTATAATTTTAATCTTTTTTGTATTTATTCATGTTTGCTTATGTCCTAATATATGTTCAAATTTTGAGAATGATCCATGTGTATTTGAGAAGGTGCATTCCTTTATTTGGGGTTGCAGTGTCCTATAGGTATCTACTAGGTGTATATGGTCAAGATCTTCATGTAGAGCTTTTGTGTCCTTGTTTAATTTTTATCTTATTCATCTTTCCTTTGGTGAAAGTGGATGTTGAAATTGCCTACCACATAGGCATTTTGGCCAATGTCTGTTTTCAGTGTTGTTAGTAATTGTCTAGTGAATTTTGATGTTTCATCATTTGGTGAGTATATGATCATAATTGTTATGTCTTTGTGGTGTAGTAACCCCTTTACCATATGGAGTGTCCTTCTTTGTCCCTTGTCATATTTTTCAGCTTAAGGTCTGCTTTATCTGCTACTAATAAGGCTACCCCTGCCTTCTTTTGGGGGCCATTTGCTTGCAGAAATTTTTCTCAGCCTTTTGCATCAGCCTGTGCTTATCATTAGAGTTCAGGTGAGTTTTTGGTAGGCCTCAGAATGTTGGATTCTGATTTTTGATCCAGTGAGATATTCTGTTTCTTCTGGTCAGTGCATTTAGATCATTACCATTTAGGGGGATTATTGACAAGTGAGAGTCCGCGGTTATCCTTTTGGGGTCACTTTGAGGTTTGACTCACAAGTTTTTTTCTGTTGTTTCTGATCATTTTTCTGTTGGTTTAGATCTTAAGGTTTCTCATAAAGTTTCTTGGAGTGGAGGTTTGGTGGTGGCAAATTTGTGAAGATTTTGTCTGAAAAGGCTCTTATTTTGCCTTCATACAGGAAGAAGTCCTTGCAGGGTATATTATTCATGACTGAAGTATTTTGTCTTGTAGTTGTTTGAATCTATAACTCTAGTCCTTCCTTGCCTGGAGCATCTCCTCACAGAAATCTGAAGTCAACCTGTAGTTTTTCCTCTGTAAGTTTCCTATTTCCTTTCTCTGGCCAGTTTCATTGTTCTTTCTTTATCTTGAACTATTGGAAGTGTAACAATTTTCTGTCTTGCTGTGGTTTTCCTTTCATTGAAGTAGTTTGGTGTCCTTTTGGCTTCTTGTATGTCTTATATGTTTTCGTTTCCTTTTTTAGGTTAGGGCAGTTTTCTTCCACTACTTCCTTACATGGTTTTTCAGGTTCCATGACTCTCTTCTCCTTCTGGTATTCCAATGACCCTGTTATTGCCTTTCCTCAAGGAATCTGATCTATCTCTGAGCTTTTTTCCTGTCTTCTTCCTTTTTATTTCCCTCTCCTTCTCTCTGTTGGTATTATTTATTTCATTATACTCTAGATTGCTGGTGCTCTCTTCTATTTCCTCTAGTCATTTTCATGACTGTTTCCTGCCTTTTAAAACTCTTCTATTGCCCTTTTTATCTCCTGGATTTCCTTACTTCCCTTTTAAAAGAATTTAGTGTTGTACTTTGCTCATTGATTTTCTTTTATTGAATTTCTCTGTCTTAAGCTTTTCTATTTCTTCTTTTAGCTCTTTAATTATTTTAGCTGAGGTGAGTTAGAATTCTTTCTCACCTTTTTTCTAGTTAGTTGTATCACTCATAAATGTTTTCTCTTTCACATTTTCTGCCCCTTCTTTCATCTCTTTGACTCTTCTTTTATGGTCAGTTGGGATTCACTGACTCGAGGCATAATTCTTCTGTGTCCTCATTATTGGGTTGTGAGTGTTGTCTTTCCTTTGGTGCAGTGTTTTTTCCTCATTGGCTTGCTTGAACACTTACCTTTTTTCTTCCTGTTTGTCTTCGGATTTGCTCTATATGTTAACACACTGTGTGGTGTTTGTATTGGCTTGTTTCTTGGTGCCATTCGCCTCTATGCATTTATTCTGTCTTGTGCTTGTTTTGCTGTGTTTGAGTTTATGGTTTTGGTAGGCTTTTGTGTAGGAAGGTGCTCTTTTGCATTCAGTAGGACTATCTGCTGTTTGTGGCTTTCAGCTGTTGGGTCTCCCTTCTCATTCTTGGGAGTATTTCTCCCCGTCTGTTAAGGGAAACTTGCTGTTCTTTGATTCCTTGGGTTTTTCTAGGTCTACTGGTGCCCACAGTGCAGGTTGGGCTTGCCTCACTCTTTCCTTTAGCACAGGTGTGCACATTTTTTAGAGTATGTGTTTCTTGATTCTTGCTTCTTGTTCTTGGTGCTAACTGTTGTTTTTTGGCTCCTGTATGTTCTTAGAGTTGTTGGCTCTGCCCCATCACCTCTCCTGGGTCACTGACTCCTTTGATATTGCTGCTGTAGGGCAGGCGCTGCTTGCTCAGAAGTTTCATGCTGGTACACACCGTCCCATTTGCTCATGCCATGCTTGCCAGTTGTCCACATTTCTTGGCTCCTGTGTGGTCTCAGAGACATTAGCTCCAACCCGGCCCCTCCGCTGTGTTGCTGACTCCTCTGTGATGGCCAGCACAGGGCAGGCACTGAGTGCCCAGAAGTCACACTCCGTTACACACTGTCCCGTTTGCGGTTCCTGTGCACCGCCAGTCACCCCCGTGTGTAGTTCTGTGGTGGTGCTGGGAACAGGCCACTGGCACCTGTTAGCAGTTGATGTGAGAGGTGAGCAGCCTCAGGCAGTGGGGCAGCAGGGTTGGAGATCAGACACAACAATGGACAACTCAAGCTGATGAGTTGGAAAACTGAGGACAGGAAAGCTTTAAAGACCTTGAGTGAAGCGCTTCACTTCAGGAGAGATTGCTTCCATGAGCCAGCGAGGTTTGAGTGTCTGAATCCACATGCCTCCCCAGTTCTTAGACTTTTCAGGGTGCCCAGGTTTCAAACCAGGTTCACCTGTTTCCAGAACTTGATTTTCACTGATGTCAGCTCAAACCTGATTGGTGAATTTTTTAAACTACTCAGGTTTTAAATTCACTCCCCATGGGAGCATCCAAATGGGCCCTGCACTGGATTCAGCTCTCAAGCCCAGCTTGTGCCCGGTGTAGAGGTGGGCGAAGGTGGCCCTGTGGCAACGCCAGAACACCACAGAACCCCCTGCTGCACCACAGAACCAGGAGCCTGATGCTCCTGTGAGAAAATGGGGCCACATAAGATGGTTTCAGAGCCACCCACTTCATCTCATCACTGTTCTGAGGACATGCTGCTGAACACAGTGATGCTATTAGAGAATGTATGATGCTGAGTTTAATGTCATGTTCTGACCTCTTTCGAATCAGGAAAATTTGTCTCAGTTTTGCAGTATTCGTAGTTGGTGAATGACTAGATAACAATCTGATCCAGGTCTCTCTGAGAAGAAATGATTATTAAATACTTTGGTATTACTCAGAAAATCTGCCTCTCACACTTAGCCTGGCCACATTTTCATTGACATCTGTGTGTTTTTAAAGTCTTGGGATAATCTGCCATGCACCTTCCGTCCTTCTCCCCAGAGATGTTGCTGCTGTGTAGGCAGATCTGACCCCATCCTTGGGGAGCTGCTATGAAACCGTCCTGCATCTGCTGACTGTGAATAATGGTTGCGGTTAGCCATTCTCCTTGAAAGAAAGATTAAAGTGAAAAATCACCAAAAAGGAAAGACTAATAAGCCTGAAGTTCGATGACAGTGTTTTCTGGGCACCAGGCTAGGTCATTCCACGGGTCCTTCATCACACACTGCCCCACGTGATAGAGGTTGTCAATAGCATTTTTGTAAAGAGGAACAGAAACTCTGAAGGAATCATTGACCTGCCTCAGGATGTAGCTGCTGAGAGCTGGGTGGGACTTAGCTGCCAGGGTCACAGTAGGGGCCAGCCAAATGAACTGGGAGCACACAAACTTTCTGTGAGTGAGACAGGTGTCCTTTTACATATGCCCCTGACTGGCACCTAGGTGTGAGGTTTGTCTCATGGAGTCTGATGCAGTCATGACGTTGTGAGTCCTGTGCTGTCTGTGAGTGTGTGCTCAGTCTTCTAAGGGTCTGTGACACGCTCTTCTCAAATTGTTAAAAATGTGATTTTCTTACAAACAACCTTACCACCTGAATTTATATACTTCTAAAAAGAATTTTATTTTGTTTCACACAAAATGCAGATTTCAAAAAATTCCCACATTCCCCTCAGTTTTTCTGAATTTCACATAGTAATAGAACATGGCCGCTTCTCAAAACGAAGAATCTAGCATTGATACAGAAGTGAATATCTGAATTCCAATTCTATATTCACCAGTTCCCCCACTCCTGTTCTCACAAGAGATGAAAGGAAGGAAGCTGCCTTGTCCAGAACATTGTGTTCCATGACATCTCCAGGTATTATTCATAGTGTCTTCTGTCTGTGGCATTTCTCAGTCAAACATCATGGGTGCTTGTGGTGACAACAACTGACCAGATACCCCGCCACCATCACATCTCATTGGGACATGTTCCAGCAACATGAGTAACCTACAGTCCTCGCAACCATGATGGCTTGGTCTGCCAGGTTTCCCCACATCCGGTTACTCTATTTCTTCTAGCCATCCTGGTTTAGAAGTAAGTCTCCACATATGGCTCCCTCTCAAGGGAAGGGGAATGTGAGAGTGCCTTGTGGAGAGTCTACCTTGTTTCGACTATAATCTCTCTCGCCAGTTTCACAAGTTGTAGAAGCAGAAATTACTTGAAAATGGTGGGGGTTTCCAGAGGGTGATAGTAATGGGTAGAGGCATGGGGGGGAAGGGGCCAGTGTGGTAATGTGAGGGCCTGAGAACTTGGGGTGTGAAGTAGTGCTCCTATAATTTATATTGTTTTTTTAAGCTAGTGATAAATCAGTACAGTTTAATTATCAAAGTAAACAATATTTGTCACCACTCACTGGGAGATGGTAAAAACAAGTTTGGGATACACAAGCAGCAACTCATGAAGTATAATGGAATGGAAAATAGCAAACGGCTGTATTTACAGGTTGGGAAAATATGGTTCTGTGTTCCCTGTATGTATATATTTCAAAGAGATATTCAGTTAGTTACATAAGTGTTGTCTCATACATAGTATGAGATACAGTGTCTCATAAGTGTTGTCTCATACATAGTATGAGATACAGGTTATATATAGTTTATATACGTGATAAGTCTTCACATATATGTAGTAATATATATTTATATACACAGGTATATCTCCATATGAACAGTACTGCTGTTGGGCACGGTGTAAATTATAAGGCAGTGTGTTAGATGAATAAGCCCACTTTGGTATCTAGGTGCGTCTGTCAGTTTTACTAGTAGTGGTTTACCAAGGAGGCGGTTCTGAACACTGACAAAATCCATAGTTTGACCAGTTTGTATTCTATTCAGTATTGCCTCTTGTGCCCTTCGCATATTAAGATAGCTCAGAATTTCTGATAACGTGACTTCTAGAGAAGTTAAAGCTCCATTCTTGTCATTGATCATCCAAAGGTACAGCTTTTAATTCCATTGCAGAAACAGTGACACTCAGTGGAGTTTTTCTTTTGTAGACATTTAAATCTCCCTGTAGGGCAGCTGATGTGGAGCCTCATGGTGGAATTCTGATCCTTCCCTTTGTTTGTGTTTCCCTAATTCCTCCGAGGATTGAGACCCCTCAGGGTTTGAGTGGTTCTGTATGACTGTGGTGACATTCATCTTCCTGTTCTGGGTGCCTCAGAACCCTAATCCCTTGAAATGGAGCCCAGGCTCCATCTGACACATGACTCCGATCTCTTCCTTCTCTACATGACACCAAACACTCTTCCATTTGCATTTTAGCAAAGAGCTGTGGAGACATGACACCAGGTGGAGAGTGACAGTCCATGTCATCTGTGAAGAGGACATATAACCTGGCAGAGGCAGAGGGAGTGCTCCAGCAGGCGCCCCATGGCGACA
This sequence comes from Uropsilus gracilis, assembly GCA_004024945.1. Taxonomy (NCBI): domain Eukaryota; kingdom Metazoa; phylum Chordata; class Mammalia; order Eulipotyphla; family Talpidae; genus Uropsilus; species Uropsilus gracilis. The sequence continues at coordinate 52,956 of PVHY01004674.1, forward strand.
TCCTTTGGGCAGAGACCAGTAGCAGGTACTGTGGAGCCACAGGTAGACTGAGGGAGAAATGTTCCGACCCGGCCAGGAGATTATCCACAAACTGGAAGAACCAGGACTTGGGCCATTTGGGAGCCGCCATGCGGGGCATCATGGAAAACATGTTTCTGCTTCTGTCTGCCCTGCCGTTCATCCTCGGGGTGCTGGGGAATGACTTCCTTGGCTGGGTCCATGGCAGCAGCTGGCTCAAGAGCAAGAGGATCTCTTTGTCCGACCTCATCATCGCCTTGCTGGCTCTCTCCAGGGTTGTGTTGCTGAGTTCTCTCTTGGCTGATGACTTTATTTTGGCGTTTCCACCCAAAGCTTGCCCTAAAATGATAGGAATGTATTTTTATGAAATTATGTGGACTTTTATAAATGATTTCAGCATTTGGCTGGTCACCTGTCTGAGCATCCTCTACTGCCTGAAAATTGCCAGTTTCTCTCACCCCGCCTTCCTGTGGCTCAAGTGGGGAGTCTCCAGGCTGGTGGCCGGGGGGCTGCTGGGCGCCCTGCTCCTACCCTGCGCCAGCGTCCTGTCCCTGATCCGGGAGTTCAGGGTCTATTCTGATTTCTGTGGAATTGACATCACAAGGAACAGGACCGAGTACTTCAGGAAAAAGAGAGAATATAATGTGACCCATGTTCTTGGAACTCTGTGGGACCTCCCTCCCCTCATTGTGTCTCTGGCCTCCTACCTTCTGCTCCTCCTCTCGCTGTGGAGACACATGCGGCGGATGCAGCTAAATGGCTCCAGCCCCAGTGACCCCAGTGCTGAGGCCCACAAGAGGGCCCTGAGAATCATCCTCTCCTTCCTCTTTCTTTTCCTACTTTATTTTACTACCTTTTTACTGGCCTATTCTAGTCGTTTCTTACCAGAAACGAACATGGTGAGGATCATTGCAGAAACAATGGCAATGTTTTACCCCATTGGCCACACGTTTATTCTCATTCTGGGAAACAAGAAGCTGAGGCAGGTGCTTGTGAATGTCATGTGCTATAAGCCTGGTCTCATGTCTGGATCCAAGGGGTCCTTTTCTCGCTGAAATGCAGAGGGCACAGGAGTGAACCTGAAGGTCCTTGACCTGCCTCTTTACTCCAGGGCTGCTCCTGTGCAATGTCACTGGGTTCCTGTCCTGGTTTCCAGAAACCCAACACCATGACAGCAGCAAGGATAGAGCCACCATATTCCCTCCCCATTTGGAAACATTTTTCACAATTTCTCTTACCGTGGTTGCCTTGGAGAGGGGTAAATGGTCTAGAAAAATATCAGCATAATATTAATGCTCTCTCTGCAGACATGAGCTATATTTTCAAAACTACCAGTTCAATGTTTTGAGCTACTCACTACTTTTTACTACTAGTATTGATAAATGGTGTAGGTGGGTAGGGCAGTAGATTTGAAGGAAAGAGAAAACCTATAGTGATTCCGTAGACTTGTTAGGATTCTGGTTCTTTCTTGTTGCCAAGATTTTTGTCACCCAAGGAGTTACTTTAATTAATTAACTAATGAATTGCCTGTTTGTTCCTTTGTACTCTCATTTAAAGTATGGCCTATGATACTTGCTTCACAAAGGATTAGAAATCCTCAGGTTTAACCTAGGCCAACAATTTAGTTAGCTTATTGTACGCAGTACACAATAGGTGAAGTAAGTCACAGTGAGTAATGTCATGTAAGTAACAGTGAGTTGTGTAGCAACAGACATTCCCCAGGATTCTGGTTCCCAGAAACCTGCCATCTGGAATAAAGTGCAGACCCCAATATGGAGGTCAGGTGCCTGTCAGCTGGCAGTGAGGTTCTTTTACCTCAGGGCTCCTTTCATTCCTTTATGGTCTTGCTAAAGTAAGTTGTGTAGTAAATTTCAATTTTTCAGGCTGAACAAATGTCTTCGAGGTTCTTTTTTGATTTTAATGAAATTAACATCTGTTTGGAAAATTTTGATTTATGAAAAAATTTAAGCCATTTTATAAGTTGAGTCAAATTTATTTTGATGAAACTAGGTAGACATTAATTTACTTTCTGTAACTGAACAACAGTGACATAGCAGTGAGGCTGTTCTTCCTTAAAATAACCTGGGTCCTGCTGGTGTGTCTGGAATGATGCTTCGAGAAAACCACTGCAGCATCAAGTTTGCTGGGCAGAAAGAAGTTGACCTCATGTCATCTGTGCATGTGTGGTTGGGGGCCTGGAGGGCTGGAGTGGTTGATGGAATCCTGCACTATTTGGGGGTGCTATGGAGGAAAGCTGCATTTGCTGTGAAACAGGGGCAGAAACATTGCTGTGAACTCTGCCTTTTGTCATGAATCCCTGCACCACTCTGGTCTCTATCTTTTCCTCCTATTCTAGCAGGAGAGCGCTCCCAGGTTCACCTAAACTGCTTGATGAGACATGTTTGAGGGAAGGAGAAATGGTAATGCAATCTCTGGGATATTTGCATGCAGTAAAAGCAGCTGACTTTTAGAGCACTGGTGGCTGTTCTGCTACACTGGCACTGGGAAAGCACAAAAGGCCTTGTCCTTCCCAGCTGTGCATGGTGTTGCTTGCTCCCTCCAGCCTCCTTTGCTCTAGCATTGGCCCCAGGACTGCAGTGCCCTCAGTGAGTCAGGATGCTGTGTCTGCTGTTTTTCTCCAATGTCATTGTTGCCACAATTTTTAATTTTGTTGGAGTTGTTCCCAGTCTGTTAATTGCCGTGGCCAGTTATACGGCTTGGATGAAGAATCCTGGATTCACCACTTTTGACAGAATCCTGTTCGGTTTGGGAATCACCCGGTTTCTGATGCAGGGATTAAGTTTTCTATATATCATATGTGCATTAGTCTCTGTGAAGGTTGAATATTCACAACTTGCAGCCACTTTCATCCTGTGGTGTTGGATGTTTTTGGACTCTTGTAACCTCTGGTTTGTAACTTTGCTCAACACCTTGTACTGTGTGAAGATTACAAACTTCCAACCCTATGTGTTTCTACGACTGAAGCGCAGTCTCCCCCCAAAGACGCCCCAGCTGCTGTTGGCCTGTATGCTGATTTCTGCTCTTACCACTCTCCTCTACATTGTGCTCAGAATAGCTTCCCCCTTTCCTGGATCTGTGGCTGGGAGAAATGACACAGTCTTTCATGACACTGGGGACATCTTGTATTTGGTGACCTCTTTTGTATGGAGTTCATCTCTCCAGTTCATTGTTAATGTGACATCTGCTTCCCTGTTAATTGAGTCCTTGAGGAGACATATACAGAAGATGCAGAGAAGCACCACTCATTTTTGGAATCCCCAGACTGAAGCTCATGTAGGTGCGATGAAGCTGATGATCTATTTCCTCGTCCTCTACGTTCCCTATACCATTGCTACCCTGTTTGTTTATCTGCCGCCTGCAGCGATAGGTTTGGAGACCAAAATTATGTGTCTCATTTTTAGTGCTACTTATCACCCAGGGCATTCTGTTCTCATTATTCTCACACATCCCAAAATGAAAACAAAAGCAAAGAAGATTTTGTGTTTCAAAAAATAGCAGAATTTCAATATTTAATAGAGTCCAGAGTTATCTCATCATTTGGGAGCAAGACTTTTCTATTCAAGGCCTTCCATTGTTCAGAGAAACCTATTGCTAGTGACAATCGGCTTCCTTCCTTTTGAGTGCCTGCATTTCAATTCATTCTGCATTTTCTTTGACTTATATTTTAGAATTAGACCTACTCTCTCTAGGAAATTTTTGCAACATTGAATGTGATGTGTTTTACCCGGGTTTTTCTGCCTGTATATGGAAGTCTTCACTTTTCCTTTTGACCACTAAAGTGTAATGGGAAGTCCCCCAGGTTAAGTGAGACAGGCAACGTGAAGAATGCTTTGAGTCTCACGTAGAAACACTCTATAAATGAGGCCACTGTTGTTGTCTTTATTTTGTGAATGGGATGATTTTTGGACATGACTTGAAGGACCAACATACGACTTGGCATTTGGTCATGTGGAATCCCAACTTAATTTGAGGATTGTTCTGTAGTCATTTCCAAAACTTGGGAAGAAAGTATCTCTTGCTCACACTATTTGCTTTGCAGTAAATATTTGCCACCTGAAGCTCTTTGCCATATTCCTAATTTGAACTAATTCCTAATTCTGACTTAATCTAAAAATCCATTTTGAAAGGTAATTTTTGGGAATCTAAAAAAAAATGACTTAATATTTATTCCAAAGTCACTGAAATACAAGAATCCTGGGGTGCATACTCATTAGCTCAGATGAGTCTGTGCTTTTCTTCTCCAGGGGCACGTTTATGGAAATTCATGCTGGGTCCAAAGACATCTGCTTTTAAGCCTGAGCCCTGAGCTTGACTTCCCCTTGCCCACTCTTGGTCACCTGTTCCTGCTTTCTTTCTTTGACAACTTCCCCACTGAGCTCTGAATTCAGGCCCCAGCACTTCCTTGCCTTCCTGACTCTGCCTCCTGGTTTGGGTGTGAAGGATTTCCTGCCCTTCAGTGGAATACCACCTCTCTAGAGATTTGTGTCTGGCTGCTCTGTTTCTTGGTGCCTTGACTGCTTTGGCCTGGCAGAGTCAGGTAAAGTGCAGTGACAATGGCCATGTTTTGGCTCTGCTCATTCCTAGAGGTGCAGGGCATGTGGAGAAGGTGGACTTTCTGAGGGGGGCCTATAGCTCTACTGACCATAAGCAGAGCTGCCTTCCCGCAGAGCAATTCAGATTCATAGGTATTGTATCTCTAGTTCCTTCTCCCTTTCTCTTTATGCAAGACCTGGATGCCTTTCCTGGGAATGTCAGTGTTGTGAAACCCAGCCATATGTGTCTGCCATTAGTTAGTGCTGGGGTCCGGGCGTGTCTGGGAGGCAGTGGGGTTATTGCTGACCTATTTCCTGGAGACACTGATGGAAAAGAGCTGGTTTTCTGTGTTCCTCTTGTGGGAGGGTAAGAGAGGGACACTTCCTCTACCAGTTCCTCACTGAACATTCTTTTATTTTTAATATTATATTTTGATGTATATATTTATTCTGCTCAGATAGGATTTGTAGTAGTGTTCTCACTTGCACTGACCCACATTCTGTATAATTAAGTAGAAATCCACGTTACAACACAAATGCCCTCTCATCTTTACTTTGCTGCTTCCCTCTGTATTGGCTTGTTGAGTGCATCTGGGTGCAGCTGGCAGTGCCTGCTGGTTTGTACAAGCAGTTCTGGGAGCACCTAGGCTCTACCTCAGGGGTCTCCTCTATGCTTGCCATTTTGCTGCCTGCTCTCAGGGCCTACTACACTTACCCCTCTACAGATCCATTAATCTCCTGGCCTCCACCGCTATGCTTGTCTGTTCCTGTTTGAGTTTGACAGAGAATGTCCATGCTTTGTCCTGATGTTGGTTTGGGCTCGAGCTGGACCCTGAGCTTTCACCTAGATCATCACCTGGATCATCAGGAAAATACATGTGATGGTTGGTGTTCATTCCTCAAGCCAAAGCGATCACAACCAATCATGATGTTCCAAACCTAAGTAGGTGACTTGTGAGAAAACATGAAGTTACGGAATCATCATGAAAAGGTAGAATTGGCAAATTTGACCTCTTCGATCCAGAAAACTGCTCATTGTTATTATGGGTGGTAAAGGAGCAAGTGCCCCACAGGTGTGGCTGGAATGATTATTGGAGAAAACCACTAAAGCATCAATAATTTGAGGGCAGAGAAAAGTTGGACTCATGTCATCTGTGCATGTGTGGTTGGGGGTCTGGAGGGCTGGAGTGACTGATGGGATCCTGCACTGTTTGGGGGTTGCAATGGAGAAAAGCTGCATTTGATGTGAAACAGGGGCAGAAAGATTGTGGGAGCTCTATCCTCTTTCTTGAAGTTCTTGAACCTGCCCTGTCTCCTCTATCTAGCTCTCCTGGTCCTGCAGGAGAACACTCCCTGGTTCACCTAAGCTGCTTCATGAGGTGCCTTTGAGGGAAGGAGAAACAGTAATGTAATCTCTGGGAGATTTGCATGCAGTAAAAGCAGTGACTGTCCTGCCACACTGGACACGGGAGAAACATAACAAGCCTTGTCTTTCCCGCCTCCCCACTCGACACGGTGCTACTTGCTCCTCCGGCCTCCCCTGCTGGAGCATCTGCCCCACAACTGCAGCGCCCTTATCAAGTCAGGATGGGTCGGATGTATTTTTTCACTAATACCATTGTCACCATAAGTTTCAGTTTTTTGGGACTCATTTTCAGTCTGTTTATTGCCGTGGCCAGTTACAAGGCCTGTATGAAGAGCCACAGACTCTCCAGTTTTGACAGGATACTGTTCAGCTTGGGAATCACCCGGTTTCTGATGCTGGGATTTAATCTTCTGAATGCCATATGGGGATTTGTCTCTGGGAAAGTTGAAAACTCAGTGCACGTTCCCACCTTCCTAGTGTGGTGTTGGATGTTTTTGGACTCTACTGACCTCTGGTTTGTAACCTTGCTCAACGCCTTGTACTGTGTGAAGATTGCTAACTTCCAACACTATGTGTTTCTACTGCTGAAACGGAATCTCCCCGCAAAGACCCCCCAGCTGCTGCTGGCCTGTGTGCTGGTATCTGCCCTCATCACTTTCCTCTATGTTGTGGTTAGACAGACCTTCTCACCCTTTTCTGGATCTGTGGCTGAGAGCAATGGCACAGAGTTTGATCTCACTGTGGACATCTTGTATTTGATGACCTCTCTGATGTGGAGTTCATTTCTGCAGTTCATCATTAATGTGACGACTGCTTCCCTGTTAATCGATTCCTTGAGGAGACATATACAGAAGATGCAGAGAAGCACCACTCATTTTTGGAATCCCCAGACTGAAGCTCACATGGCCGCGATGAAGCTGATGATTTATTTCCTTGTCCTCTACATTCCCTCTTCCATTGCTACTGGGCTACTTTATCTACCATGTGAAGGGCTAGGTTTGGAAGCCAGAATTATGTGTGTGATTATCAGTGCTTTTTACTACCCAGGACATTCTGTTCTCATTATTCTCACTCATCTTAAATTAAAAACAAAAGCAAAGAAGATTCTGTGTTTTAACAAGTAGCAGAATTTCAATATTTAGTAGAGTCTGGAATCATCTCATAGTTTTTTTTCTATTTGAAGCATTCCATTGTTCAGAGAAGTCTATTTTAGTGGCAATCTAGCATC